>JASDQU010737745.1:131447-148651 GCA_032191745.1 Picea mariana | reverse complement strand
TCATACATTGTGTTACATTGTTTACAATACAATATACATATAGGAGCCAGCGGCATCCAAAACCCTAACCCAATGACCTGGATTAGTCCAAAAGCCTAATTCCTTAACCGGAAATAGAAAACCATCGGCAAAATCCATGTGCCGAAAAACCACCTAATATCATGTGGTCCCAGAAATATGTCGTCCCGGTAATATGTCGTCCCGGAAATATGTCGTCCCGGTGGAAATATGTCGTCCTGAAAAGAAAAAAAATTGGCGGCGCTACCCCCGAACCCCTCTAAACCCCCTACGCACCCGACACAGATGCTTCGACACTACTACTCATGCAAAGAATATAACACATACCAAACAATGGCCTCATGGTGAAGAAAATATAATAAGTACACAAACCGGAGCACCAGATGGTACCATATAGCCAACTTGAGGGAGTCATACATCTACCTGATGGATCTAATCTATCAATTGTATGGGGAAAAGGACAACTCTAGATTTTCATAGGCATGGATGCCTCTATCTTACACAGTGGCCATTTCTGAGAGAGGTTTCAACTCGAGAGCCATCATTTCCAAACAGTTGAGCATCTACATACAACAAGATTAGACCCCAAAAGAAGGAGAGACCCCATCCTTATACATGGATTCATACTTATTGGATGTCATGTGTGACAGAAACATATTTTTCGTCATGAACCTGAGCTGGAATGTCGAAGAACTCCCGGTCCATGTATATTTCAACGTTTTATGGGAGAATAGGTACAAAAACTCCTACTCCCTCATCTGTGATGAATTCATCACACATATTTACTTTATTATTTTCAAGAAAGAATGCCCAAGGCTATCGGTTGCTGCCAAAAAGATGATATCAAAGCTCGACCACTGCTATTTGGACGAGTGTGATACCTACATCAGGGTTTTCAGGGCCACCGTAGCACCTCATCTCTTGCCAGCTCATTTTCTTGACTGGATAGTAGTGGGAGAGATATGCTACCAGAACATCCTGCAAGGCTAAAATGCAACCATGATAAAAGATAAAAAAAATGGGCATTTATACCCTATGGATTCCATGTAGGCTTCTACCTGGTGAAGGACATCGCTCAATCCAAGCAAGAGGGGTTGAGCCAATTGGATTTTAGATTCTATACCAACCGATTTTGCAAGCACGAACCCAAGGCTCTGGTCTTGAAAAACACCTCACAAGTGTCGTCCTGCTGGCCATACACCCACGAAGAATTTGAAGATGAAGTATTCATATAAAATGCCCAATACTAGGATGAAGAAGTGGAAAGGATGGATGGCCCTAAAATGACCAGGTTCAAAGCCATGAGACTGGATGAACAGGTGATAATACTAGAACAATTGGCTCAAGGGGCCCTCAGGGACATAGAAGAAATGATAGCGGCCGAAGCAACATAAGTCCCCCTAGCAACCCCGGTGAAAGCAAGAGGTTTCCCTAACACATATGAAATCCATATGGGCCCAAGTGGCCCTGAATTAATAGACATTGATGAAATTGTCGGGTTAGATGATCCTGAATTCACAATGCCACCAGTTGGGTCACTAACTGGTGTTTCGACTCAGCCAGAGACAGTCAAAACATCAGGGAGAGCAAGTGCGCCAAAAACCCTAAGTGAATTGATAAGCATCTATGATTATGAAGAGATCTCGGAGGTATCCCTAGTGACCCCCATACAGATCGAAGAGGAAAAGGAGCCAGAGATGATATCTTCCCCAACTCCTGACACTCAAAATCAGGGTCTTCCAGATAATTAACAGGAAATCGAGAGTGTCTTAGAGACTAAGCTACCCAATGCATCAGAGACTCAAGTGGACAATCCAAAGGATGGGTCGGGGTAGGGTGAACAAAAGGAAGAGGCTACGTAGTAGGAAATCAACATCTCAACGATTGATGATCAAGTAAGTATCGAGCCTACTCCCAATGCCTCAATTTCAATCAGTACTCAACTCCCCGATGAGTGAAAAATAGAAGCCGAGCCTTTAGAACAAAGGGAGGAAGTTCAAGAACCCATTCTTGAACAAGTATATACTATCGTGAGTCTAGGGAATATGCTCACCTGGGGAGATCAACAAATCCCCAAACCCATGGACGAAGTAGCCAACATACATGCCATCGCTTAGGACCGTAAAAGGAAATCTATGATCCAAGTAACCACCAAGAAGAGGAGGATCACTTTAGATCACTCCATCCTCATCGCCACAGAGGAAAACCTAATTTACACAGAGCATGCTAAGACATCCGAACTTATCAGTGCCGGGATGGAAATCACATATGCCAGCCTGGACAGAGATAAAAGAGATGAAAAGGAATTGCCCATTGCTCTGAAGGAATTGGAACATTTTTTCCACTTGGTGAAATACTACCACGACACCACAAAGGCCACGGTGTTCCAAAGGAGCAAATTCCATGAGGCTTAGAACATACTTATAGATGAGCAACACCTATTCACTGAAAGGATAGGTGAGCTTCAGGAAGATACCCTCATGGAACTTTCATCATGCAAAGATATGGGGAGGTGGTATGAGGAAGCACAACAATCCATGGAAAGGGTCGACTATATCAATGCAATCCAACAGGGCTAAGATAGAGCAGAGAACAACATTTGGGTGTTAAAAGAAAGCAACGTTGATTGCATAAACAAATTGGTCGATTATTGGGAAAAAATGGCTCAAGAACCTCATCAGGAAATCTAAGAAAAGTGGTCCAAGTGCGAGAAAATCTAGAACAAGATCAACCAGGTAATAAAAGACATCGGCCTCCCTAAGTTTGGTACACCCAGTGACCTTTTCGACTTGCACGACATAGTCAAGACTCACACCAAACAGGACTCATCATGGGCCGAATAAATATCAAAGGTGACAAATATGGCACCAAGCTAGGTGCGACAGTTCATGGAGCACCCAATCAAAGCTCGGACAATGCTACAACAGTTAAGTGCCAAAATAGTCAAATATAGGGCGCATGCGGTAGATATCAAGGAGATCCTTTCGACCGCAATGGATCAACATAGATTTTTGTACGTTAACACGTGTGAGGATATTGTTTCTAGTGGTCGGAGTACGAGAAGAGTCATCCGCTCGAATGACACCATTAGATGAATTTTGGAGACTGAAAGAAGAAAATGCCATGTGGTGAGTTTTGTTTTACTTAGCTGCACTTTAATTGCTATTTTTAGTTAATTTTATGTTATAATCAAGAGCATCGACCGGTTATTTAAAGGTCGATGGTTGTTGCAAAGACCCTCATTTTTTGTTTTGTTAAGAACTATTTCGGAGTTGTCTTTAATTGAAAATTCCTTTCTGGGAACAAAGATACGTTTGTGTTTTTTCATCAAATGTGTGTATGATTGGATGTGGAGAAGAATTATTTATTATTTCGTATCATGAATGGATGTTGTAATGAGTAAGAGCTACTAAATATGTTGGTATGTTATCTCATTCAATGTTTTACAGTTCTTATCTTTAATGATGAAAATAAATCGCTATGTTATTATGCGATTGATGATTAGAGTTGAGTGAATTATTTTACTTTCCATCATTTATCCCATGCATGTTTTCTTCTGATCAATTGTATCTTATCTAGTAATTGGAATACCTGCACAGTTAACATATCAGTAATAGGCATGTGGTAGATGATCATTGTCTGCATGCTAGAGTGAAACGGTTATCCCAAGCTCAACTTCCTCTCCAATAGTTAAGTTTGTTCCCACTTTGTCACTTAGTTGGTTTATATTTAATTCATATTATATCATTCTGACATAAGATAAAACACAAAAAGAGAACGTTTGAACTGAAGGAGAAATCCTTCACAAGAAAACGTAAATCCCATCAATTATTTTGTCTGGATCGCAAGATCTAGAGAAACATTCCACTATTAAACACTACAGAGTATAATTAGGCTTTGGTGGTGGGTTTGGTTCCTGTTTTTGAGTTAAATGGATTTAGTACCCCTCAATAGAATTGGTGCGAGAAGGAGGGCCTGAACAATTAATGGATGACACTATTTTTTACAAAATCTCTCACACAGCCTGTAGATTCAAGATAACCCACATGCATGGCTAGTCATTCCCAAGACATCCCACACACACTGAGTACTCCTAAAATGCATAACTCACCCCAACCTGAGGAAGAATGCATGTTCCCTGATATACCTTATGCTCTTCCTCGTGATGAATTGAATCAATTCATAAGAATCACAAGAGCATACACCCAACAGATCGGTGCGCTTCCCTTAGCTCCATTACTTCCTTGAAGAAAAAAAAAAAACAGACTAGTGGTCAAATCCTTGGACCAGGTTTTCATGCACACGGTAGAATACCTAATAAATATCTCCTTCATTGATATAGAACATCCTCTTAATCTAATCCCTGAAACATCGGTCGATAACTACTCTGAGCCCGATGAATTTTTTGAAGAAGAAGGTTTTAACTCAGAACGATATGCAGACATGGAAGGTAACAATCACCATGATGAAGAAAGGGGAAAACCACCTCATAATAATCAAAATTGGTTATCCAGAGATGCTCTTTCCATCCTCAGATGGGTACATAACCTTCCCTGACACCTAGAGAAGCTACCTCCTAAATTTGACCCTGAAACCTCAGGATTTCCTAACGACCATATCAAGAAATTCATACTAGCTATCAGACTTATGAATGTCCAACATGAAGACATATTTTGCAAGATATTCCCCTAAAATTTCGAGAATTCAGCCTCCACATCATATTTTAACTTACCCGTAGGATCCATAACAAGTTGGACAAAGTTTCAAAAGGACTTTATAGATAAATTTGTAGAAGAAACTACTACAAGAGCATTGATGGATGAGTTGTTCGTCACCACCATGAGCTTGAAGGAAAGGTTCAAAGACTTTAATCAAATATTTACCACCATATTAAACAAATTTCAGCCCGAGGCTAAGCCTACCAACGAATTGCAAATCGAAGTATATGCTAATGCTCTCCCAACTTCTATTTCCATGTTTGTAAAAAGGGCTTCCAAACTAACCTTAGCTGAGAATTTTGAAGAAACCAAAATGATAGAGTTCCAAATAAAGGAATGTAAAGAAGGCCAGGTCTCATTAGTTAAGAAAGAAGTTCAACCTCCTCTGAGGAGAGGACTCCTTTTGATTAGACCCCTAGGGAAACAAATAGAACAAGCTCCTAAAAAGGGAACTGGGGACATAGAGGACCTAAAACGCATGGTCAAGAAGTTTCAAAACAAAATCATAAACATGAAGAGAACTGCAAGGGAGGGAAACCAAGGCCAAAGGCCCTATAAATCGTTTTTCAAAAGGAATCCATCGTTCAAAGTAGTTGAACCCCCCCCCAGCTAACTTAAACATTGATATGGAAAATGTAGCATCCAACTCTTTCTGTAGCTACCATCAAGAGAATCACTTTGAAAGAGACTTCCCTCAATGGGTGCATGCCAAGAATTTGATGTCCAATCATTTTTTAGATGAGGTCTCCCTGACTGAGCAATCAAGCGGCTTAGTTATGAATATTGTCGATCAAGAAGAAATTGCTCCACCAGAAGAAACTGCCATGTTGAGATGGGACCCTGACCTACTTATGCCTTTCGATGACCTATTTGAGTTTCAAGAACCACCCACAAAAGTCTTTGTTGTGAAAACATGAAGTAGAGGTCAACTTGTCTCAAACGACCTTACTGCGACCCCAATATCAGGAGGAAAACCAACTCTCGATCACCCGAAAGTGTCTTTTTTTCTTCGAAGAAACCCTATAAACATCCATACACAAGAATCACCCAAGCTAGATTACAACATAGTAGAATATTTGAAGAATTTGAAGGATAATATATCAGTTATGGACATATGTAGAATCCATCAACAAAAAGACTTCCTACAACAAGCATTGAAATCAGTAGAAAATACTACAACAAGAACTGACCAAGGAAGAAATATAAGTCCCATAGATCTAGGAAATAAACCAAATGTGAATGTCTGCTCTGAGGATAAGAAGGGAAAACATGTTGTTCCATCGTTCCTTGAAGTCTTCAACAAAAATCTCCATAACTGTTTGGTGGGCTCTGGAGCATCTTCTAATGTTATGTCGTTGTCTATTTGAAAAAAATTAAATGCAGTACCTCTCAAGAGTGATAAACATGTCATACATCTTGACATAACTCACATGAAGGTCATGGGAGAACCCAAAGATGTAATGATCATAATAGTGACACACCCTAAATTTGTGCAAGTAATTGACATCATTGTAGTAGATATCCCATAAGCTTATGGATTTTTATTAAGTCGATATTGGTATGATAAGTTAAACGGATATTTTAGTACAGAATGGGCTCATCTTTGGCTTCCATTAAAGGGACATGAAAATATGATCAAGATTGATAGGGAAAGATACCTAAAACACACTCTAATTGACTTAGAAACCCTTAATGAACCCTCATTGGCAGATTTTCTCGTGCTAGGAAATTATTCCTGTGACTCTGATTTCAAGAATTTCTCCCCCCTCTCATCTAATGTCCCTCTTAGTCAAAACTCGGAAATGATTTTTCAAGAGAAAATGCCAACGACGGCAGAGGAAACCCTTTTCTTCCAATAACCTGCGTTAGAAATAACGGAACAAACAGGAGCAAAAGAGGAAGATGACAAGAAAGAGGAAGCTCATAGGTTCTGCCCACAAGTTTGGACCTTATACTTTGATGGCTATAATTCACAAGAAGGGTTTGGGGCAGTGTGCATCCTCATTGATCCAAAAGTTCAACAAAAATTCATGCCTTGTAGATTATATTTCGAATGCACAAACAATACCGCTAAGTATGAAGATCTAGTATAAGGGCTAAAGAAAGCCATGGACTTGAACGTTAAAGAAGTGAATGTTTTCAGAGATTCTAAAATCATCGTTAGACAAGTAAGGAATACTATACATTGCAATTCTCCACACCTGAATAGTTACCAACAGGAAGTAAATGGGCTAATAGAGCATTTTGAAGATTTCAACATTACAGTGATTCCAAGAGAAAAGAACATTCTTATTTATTCTGTGGCCACCACTACTTCAAGGCTATCACCTCTAGAAGATTATGAAGCCTCCCAGTTCACTGTAGAATTTGTCTACAAACCATAGCTGCCCAACAATATTTCTAATTGGAAGGTATTTGAAGGAGATGAATAGATTATAAACTTTATGACCAATCAAGATAACTTTAAGAACTTGGCTATTGATGATGAAATATTCGAGGAACAATCATCAGGGACCAATCCTCAAACAGGTCAACTGAATGACAAATCGAAGTCTCACACGATACCGAAGGGAATAGCCAATTTAGAAAACCTTTTTGACCTAAGGGAAAGGTTTAAAGGGTCAAAAAATGTGAAGACCGATAGTTCCTGTCGCATGCATGAAACTATAAATATACGAACCCCAGAAAACCCTAAAAACGTAATCCTTAGCAAGACAATATCTAAAGAGGAAAGAAAGGCTTATCTCAAAATTTTCAGAAAACATCAAGATGTTTTTTCTTGGTCCTACCCTGATCTAAAAACCTATGATATCTATATCCTTCAACACACTATCCCATTAAAACATGAAGTGAAGCCCTTCCAACAAAATATCTGGAAGAACCACCCATCCCTAGAGCCCCTCATGTGTCAAGAATTAAAAAAACTGTTAGATGCCAAAATTATCTTCCAAGTTAGACACTCTACATGGGTAGAAAATTTGGTTCGTGTAAGAAAAATGTTTAAGGAGATTTGCCTATGCATAGATTTTAGAAACCTCAACAGAGCTTCAGAAAAGGAAAACTACCCAGTATCATCGATGGAGCAACTCTTATAGACTATGTCTGGCTTTGATATTTTCTCCTTGCTATATGGTTTCTCAAGCTACAACTAGGTTCTAGTTTCAGAAGAGGATCGCTTGAAAAATACCTTCTGAACCAAGTGGGGAACCTTCGCTTACAAACGCATGCCCTTTGGGTTAATCAATGCACGAGAAACCTTCCAGAGGGCCATGGATGTAGCATTTCTGGGATTAATCAATAAGTTTGTAGTAGTCTACTTGGATGACATGACTTTGTATCCAAAGAATAGATAAGATCACATCCAACATTTAACCCAGATTTTCGAAAGGTGTAGGAAATACGATATATCCTTAAACCCTAAGAAAACCATTTTCGGTGTCGAGGAAGGTAAGTTGTTAGGACAAATTATATATCAATCAAGCATTCCCCTAGATCAAGAAAGGATTAAGGCCATAGCTCAACTTCCATTTCCTCACAACAAAAATTCTATGCAATCACTCTTTGGGAAAATCAATTTTGTGAGGAAATTCACTCCCAATTTCGCGAAAACCATCAAACCCTTACAAAAAATGATTTGTAAAGATGCTTAATTTATGTTGGATGATGAACGAAAGAATTCTTTCAGCAATATTAAGACTGCAATATCTCAAGCCCTAGTGTTGCGCAGTCTCGATTTCAACAAAGATTTCTTCCTCTATACTTTCGCCTTTGACCAATCGTTAGCCACAGTATTAACTATGAAGGATGATGACAACAATGAGGCCTCAGTGTCATTCATTAGCACTAATCTCCAGGGGGGTGAACTAAATTACCCTGCTATAGATAAGCAAGCCTATGTAGTATACAAGGCAGTAAAACATTTCATATCTTACATCCTCAAGAACCATATCGAAGTCATCATTCCTTACCCTGCAATATGATCCATATTTACTCAACAGGAGATGGGGGGAATAAGAGGAAACTAGATGGAAGTAGTCAAATAATTTGATCTAGATATAAAATCTACTAAACTAGTTAAAGGACAAGGGTTATGCAAACTGGCAGTCGAATCTTAGGACCAAGTAAATGGAGACCATAGATGGGAGAATGAAATGGAATTATGTTTTGGTAAAGCTTGATACATTTACCTAGGGAAAGAGTCTTGGTATGATAAATTGAATTATCTCTTGCATCATGGGATGTGCCCAGAAAACCTAAACCCTAGGGAAAGGAGATCCCTCATATTAAAATCCACACAATATCACCTCATAAATTCAATACTCTTCCGTGTTAATTATAATGGGGTACTTTTAATATGTCTCGAACATGAAAAAGGAGACAAAGTTCTGAAGGAGCTCCATGATGGCCCCGCAAGTGGACATTTTGCAGGAAACACCACCGCTCATAAGATACTGAGAGTTGGCTATTACTAGCCCACATTGTTCAAAGACACTCACACATACACTAGAAATTGTAAAACTTGTCAAATAAGTGTTGGGAGGGAGAAGAGAGCAACTGTCCCACTCCAACCAGTGGTTGTTTCTAGGCCCTTTGAGAAATGGGGGTTAGATATCATAGGAGAAATTACACCAAGTTCTTCAAAACAACATAGGTACATACTTACTGCCACTGATTATTTCATGAAATGGGTAGAGGACATCATTCTGAATCATGTAAATGAGAAGGTGGTAATCCAATTCATAGAAGAACAACTAATCACAAGGTTCGGTGTCCCTTATGTCCTTGTTTTTGATAATGCAACTTACTTTTCTTCCACCTTATTTACAAAGTTTTCTCTAGAAAACGGAATCATAATTAGATAAACTACAAATTATTATCCACAGGGAAACGAAGTGGCATAATCAACTAATAAGAACCTAGTGAGGATATTGAAGAAAATGGTTAGAGACAACCAGAGGAATTGGCATAAATCACTTCATAATGATTTATGGGCCGATAGAGTCACACCCAAAGAATATATAGGGAATTACCCATACTTTTTGGTATACAGGTAGGAAGCCATTCTCCTGAATGGGATTTATCTTTCATCTCTTCAACGTGCTCAAGATTCCATAGGGAAACCCTCGTCGGTCATACAACAAAGAATCGACACCCTGCTCATGCTAGAAGAAGAAAGGGAGAAAGATAAATCAAATTTCATAGCTCACCAATAGATATTTAAAAGGTGGTTTCATAAGCATACGGCTAAAGAGAAGAATTTTGAGGTAGGAGACTTAGTCCTAAAATGGGACAGAGCAAATGAGCCTTAAGGAAAACATTCTAAGTTTCAGAATCTATGGCTCAGACCTTTCCAAGTGGCTGAGAAGATTGGGTTAAGAACGATTTGACTGTAGAATCTAAGGGGGGAACCTGACGCCTTATCAGTGAATGACCAAGCCCCAAAACAATATTTCTATTAAAAATATATATATATATTTGTGTGTTTATGTTTTTACGAGATTTATTTTAGACACGTCGATTGCGAAATGCATTTTTTGTTTTGTCTTTTGTGATTTTTCTTCTGAGTTTTTGAATATTGTGTTTAGCAAGACAATGGTTGACCTCAAATCATGCGACATGGTGAACTCTGTTCCTAACTCATCGCTCACATACAACACAAGGAACATTGAGGAACCTGCGGTTGTTTCAAGGGATTCTCTATCTAATCTACGCAGATGAACACCTTTGGAAAAATGAAGAAGTGTCTTCCTGGTGGTCCGGTGAAAACCTTAGGGTAAGGATGGTAATATAGAAAGGACTAAATGTACATCATAGACAAATCTAGAAAAATTTCACCTTAACCATCTCATTCTTGCAAATAACATACGTCCTCCTCTCCCATTCGTTGAGGGCATTCTGCCGAAAAATAAAATCAACTATATCCAATGAGTGCACAATCAGAGAGCGTAGGTAGATATCTCTAACAGGGATATGGATGCTCACTGGTGGCGAAGAAAGGTCTATGATGTTGAGGTGACTCTGTCGAGGCTATGAACGCTCGCTGGTAGCAGAGAAAAACCATAGAAAATGAATAAGGGTAACTAAAAAGCCTAGTGCCATTGAACGCTTTACTAGACTCTTGTCAAATGGGGCATGAGTCAGGGTTATAGGAAATGAAGTTTGAATAAAGGTTTAAAACCCCATAGGAAGGCTCAGATGTGTCAACCGGAGAATTTCAAATGCAAGGGCGAAAGGGACTCTGTTAAAAACCAATTAAGTTCTTCACTAGATATTGCATCAGTCAAGCCCGAGGGACAAAAAAAGATTCTACTTTCACCTAGTAAGTCTCCATTTGTTGGGCACTCAACACACCCTAAAATTCCTATGTTATTTTTTACTTTTTGGGTACCACTTGATCTTTGCAATGTTTGAATCCGATCTCCGTTTGAGAAATGTTTTTTCTTTACTTGTTCTCTTGACTCTCATTAGCTATTCAGTTTTGTTTAACTTTATGAAACCCCATGAATTAAAAAGGATTAACACTTAAATAAGGAATCAACATCCAAAACACTTCACTTGACGTGCTCAAGATTCGACATCGAAAGGAATTAAAAGGTGGAAAATAATCAATCGGAAAACATTAGTCTCCAAGCACCAATCTTCATGGGCATCGGTGATAGGAAGTTTGTTTCATGACAAGGATCACATCCTGACATCGTCAATAGTTGATCCCCTTTATAATCGATAAAAGGAAAAGGGAGTAAACATTAAAAAAGAGAGAAATGATATTGCCAATAGTCGATACTCGACGTGTTTTGGCATCGAGAGTTTTTCAAGGAAGTTAATCCAAAGAAAGACATGTGGTAGGTTCATCCCCGATTTCCAACCCCATATACCTTTTCGACATCGACGAGCCCGGGTTTATTTTAGAAAGCACAATGTGAAGAAATTCTTGACTCTGACTAATACGTGCAAATTAAGTCACTGGTCCTCATCACCACGTGTCTTTTCCATATTAGATAACCGTATAGTCTTGTTTTACCCGGAGTCATTCTTGGTTCCCTAGGTCCAAGTCACACCTCCGAGTTGGATATTTTGTGAAGGACTTTGACAAAAACATTCATAGCGCATCCCCAATCCTTAATTCACCCACTGAGAAAGTGACACGATTGGATGTTTTAGCATTATATATGATTACATTCGGAGCATTTAAGGGACTAATTAATTCCAAATCATGCATTAGTTGTTTCTTCGTGTGTGAATCAAAACATCCTTTTGAAATTACCGATAGACCACATCACCCTGTGCGCCTCCTCCATCAACCCACGATGAATTCAAGTTGTAGAGATTCAATGACAGATTTGTTTGAATTCCACTCATCACGTGAATTATATGGTTGATATGACACAGTAAGTTCTTCCCTGGTTTAAATTCTCTTTATCCATTGTAAACAAATCCATTCTATGCACAAAGGAGTTTTATAGCATCCAGAGAAGAGATATGAGCAATTCGAAAGCTGCAAAGATCCCGTGAGTATCAAATAACCAGGTTTGGCAAGCTTTATAGGTATGTAGGAGTCTGTGGATTTTTCATGCTTACACTTCATATATATATTTTATCTGGTGTTTCTCTGTACATAGTCTCTAAAAGATTTATTTCGATTGTAGGAACAATGCCTCCAAGAAATCCAGCCACTAGGAGATCATCGTGGGTGTCAAAGCTAAAAGAACCAGAGGTAGGAGAAGGCTCTTCTCCAGGGGCCACAAAACAATTAGAGTTCACCTCAAGGTTGGAAACAATCATTAAGACATATACAAAGAAGGTTTTCACCCAACCTCGGAAATTTGGAGATACAGAGGCCAGGATAGGGACCAAGGAGGCACTCCCACATTGGGGATAACTCTTCAAAAAGATCATCCAGGAAGAATTCCAGGAATATATCCCTCACAATGACCTAGATATGAGAAATCTCGATGACGAAGTTTTTCCAAATATATGATGATCGTACCTGTACATGCTATCAAGAAGAATTTCGGTGTTCCATTGCATAGAACTCCTGACGTGGATCATTGACCACATAGACACACACAAATGTTTGATTAAAGACGAAAATGGTGGGTGTGTTAGAGTGTTCCTTGCGATGGAGGTCCATAAATATTACAAACTTCAAGACACCGAGGAGCGGCTGAATACAAATTTCCTTGTGAAATTCTATGAGCACCATGACACTAGCCGATTGATGGCCTCATGGTGGATTGAGGATAAGAAGTACATCAACAATAACATCGGTTGATAATAACCAACCAACTTGAGGGAGATGTACATCTACCCGATGGCTCTAATCTGTCGATTGTATGGGGAAAAGGAATGCTCCAGATTTTCGGAGGCATGGATGCCTCTAGCTTACACAGTGTCCATTTCTGGGAGAAACTTCAACTGAGGATCCATCATTTCCAAACAGCTGAGCATCTGCATACAATAAGATTATACACCAAAAAAAGGAGAGACCCCAACCTTCTGCATGGCTTCATACTTATTGGATTTCATGTGTTCCAAAAACATCTTTGTCGGCATGAACCTAAGCTGGTACATCACAGAAATATCGTTCCACATATATTTCAACATTTTATGGGAGAACAGGTACAAAAAATCCTACTCCCTCATATGTGATGAATTTATCATGCATATTTACTTTATTCTTTTCAAGAAAGAATGCCTGCGACTATCATCTACGATGGCCAAAAAGATGATATCAAATATCAACCACTGGTATCCGAATAAGCGCGATACCTACATCAGGGTTTTATGGGCCACCAGAGCAACTCATCTCCTACCATCGCATGTTCCTGATTGGCTAGTAGTGGGAGAGATATGCTACCAGACCATCCTGCAAGGCTACAATTCCACCTTGATCAAAGCTAAAAAATGACCATTTATACCCTATGGATTCTGTGTAGGATTCTACCTGGTGAAGGACACTTCTCAAGCGAAGAAAGAGGGGTTGATCCAATTCGATTTCAGATTCCAAACTGACTAATTCCACAAGAAAAACCCTAAGGTTCTATTCTTGAAACACACCTCACAAGTGTTGTCCTGTTGGCCATACGCCCACGACAAATTTGAAGATGAAGTCTTCTTAAAAAATGCCCAAGATTGGGACAACGTAGTGGCAAGGATGGTCGACCCTAAAATGACTAGGTTCAAATCCATGAGCCTAGATGAATAGGAGAAGATCGTAGAACAATCATCTCAATGGGCCCTCAGGGACGGAGAAGAAATGATAGCAACCGAAGCAACAGAAGTCCCCCTAGAAACCCTGATGCAAGCAAGAGGTTTCCCTGTGACATAGGACACATGGGAAAGGGGGTTGCTCATGTTATAATAGGCACAACACATAATTGATTAGCTGTAAGATGACCAAACCTCTCAAGAATGACAGGATCCCCTGCCGATAACCCATATGAAATCCAAACGAGCCCAAGCTACCCTGAATTAATATAAATTGATGAAATTAATAGGTTAGACGACCCTGAATTCACAGCGCCACTGGTTGGGTCGTCGATAGGTGTTTCAACTCATCCAGAGATAGTCGAAACATCAGAGAGCGAAAGTGTATCAAACCCCCTAAGTGAATTGATAAACATCTATGATTATGAGGAGAGCCTAGAGGTATCCTTGGTGACCCATGTACAGATCGAAGAGGAAAAGTAGCCAGAGAAGACATCTTCCCCAGCTATCGATGCTCAAACTCAGGGTATTCCACAAAATTAGTAAGAAATCGAGAGTGTATTAGACACTAAGTCGCCCAATGCACCAGAGACTCAAGTGAATAGTCCGAAGGATGGGCTGAGGTTGGGCGAACAAAAGGAAGAGGCTACACAACAGGAAATCGACGTCTCAATGACCGATGATCAAGTAAGTATCGAGCCTACCCCCAATGCCTCAATTTCAATCGATACTCAACTCCCCGATGAGTGACAAACAAAAGTCAGGCCTTCACAACACAGGGAGGAAGTTCAAGAACCCAATATTGAACAATTATATACTATCAAGAGTCTAGGGAATACACTAACTTGGGGAGATCAACAAATCCCCGAACCCATGGAAAAAGTAGCTGAAATACATGCCATCACTTATGACAGAAAAAGGAAATATATCATCCAGAGAACCACCAATAAGAGGAGGATTACTTTAGATCACTCCATCCTCATCACCATGGAGGAAAACCCGATTAACACAAAGAATGCTAAGACATCCGAACTTATCGGCGAAGGGATGGAAATCAAAAATGCCACCCCGGATAGAGCTAAAAGAGATGAAAAGGAATTGGCCATTGCTCTGAAGGAATTGGAACATTTTTTTCACTTGGCAAAATACTACCAGGACACCACACAGGCCGTGATTTTCCTAAGGAGCGAATTCTGGGAGGCCTACAACAAATTTACAGATGAGTGGCACCTATTCACTGCAAGGATAACCAAGCTTCAACAAGACACCCTCATGGCACTTGCGACGTGAAAAGATATGGACAGGTGGTATGAGAAAGCACAACAAGCCGTGGAAAGGGTCGACTATATTAGTGCGGTCCAAAGGGCCGAGATACAGAAAAACACAACATTTTGGTGTCAAAAGAGAGCATCCTTGATCACATAAAGAAATTGGCCAAGTATTGGGAAAACGTGGCTCGAGAACCTCATCGGGAAATCCAAGAAAAGTGGGTTGAGTGTGAGAAAATTTGGATCAAGATTAACTGGGTAATCAAAGACATCGACCTCCCAGAGTTTGGCACACCCGATGAATTTTTTAACTTGCGTGACATAGTCAAGACTCACGCCGAACAAGACTCATCATGGGACGAAGAAATAACAAAGGTGACAGATATGGTGACAGGCCATGTGTGGCAATTCATGGAGCACCTAATCAAATCTCGGATAGTGCTACAACAGTTAAGTGCCAAAATTGTCAAATATCAGGCACATGAAGTAGAGATCAAGGATATCATTTCAGCCCCAGTGGATCAACATAGGTTTTCGTACGCTAACACGTGAGAATATTTTTTTTTCCAGTGGTCGGAGTATGAGAAGAGTCATTCACTCAAATGAAACCATTAGATGAATTTTGGAAACTGAAAGAAGAAAGTGCCATGTGGTGAGTTTTGTTTTTCTTAGCTGCACTTTAATTGTTATTTTTTAGCTAATTTTATGTTATAAATAAGAGCATCAACTGGTTAGTTAAAGGTCGATGGTTGTTGCAAAGACCCTCATTTTTGGTTTTGTTAAGAACTATTTCAGAGCTGTCTTTAATTGAGAAGTGCTTTTGGGGACCAGAGACAAGTTCGCATTTTTTCATCAAATGCATGTATGATTGGATGTAGAGAAGAATTATTTCTTATTTCATCTCATGAATGGATGTTGTAATGAGTAAGAGATGCTAAATTTTTTGATAAGTTATCTGATTGAATGTTTTACAGTTCTTATCTTTAATGATGAAAATAAATCATTGTGTTATTATGTGATTGATGATTAGATTTGAGTGAATTATTTTACTTTCCATCGTTTATCACATGCATGTATTCTTCTAATAAATTGTATATCAGCGAGTAATTGGAATACCCGCATGGTTAATGTATTAGTATCAGGCCTATGTTAGACGATTAGTGTCTGTATTCTAGAGTGAAAGGGTTATCCCAAGCTCAGCCTCTTCTCCAGTAGTTAAGTTTGATCCCACTTTCTCACTTAGTTTGTTTATACCGACTTCATCTTATATCAGTCCCACCTAAGAGAAAACACAAAAGGAGAACGTATGAACTAAAGGAGAAAGCGTTCACAGTAAAACATAAATCCCATCGATTATTTTGGCCAGATCGTAAGATCTGGAGAACCATTCCACTATTAAACATTGTAGAGTCTAATTGGGCCTCGATTGTGGGTTTGGTTCCTGATGTTGAATTAAATGGATTTAGGACCCCTCAACACCACACAATACTCACAAAAACAATGGATTCCTCCAATCCCTTACTCTCAATGGACACATCAACAACCACAATTCCAACCTTGGAAACAAGGATGGAGGGGGTTTACATATGGGAATGCCCCTTTTCAGTAACCAAATTTTCCTGCTTACCCAAAATATCCTTCCAGTATCTCTCAGTTGTTACCTGAATTTAATCCACCTTCTCTACCTCCACCTTACCAGCTACAAAACAACTTACATTTCCTTTGAACCCAAACCAACAAAAACAAATGAAAGCTACACCTAACCCAAACCCCCCTCGACCTACCCCTATTCCTTCACAACCCATCCCTAATCCAAACAATATACTTACACAACCTATACAAAATCTTGAGGTACAGACTTTCCCAACTTATGTGATAACTCCTACTTCACTAAATGAAATTTAGTTAAGATTTGGGAAGGTATTGAATAAACCTGTGGAAAATGATAGAGTTACTATACGGTTGTTATTATTGCAATAATTCAATATTACTA
>JASDQU010737745.1:111017-131373 GCA_032191745.1 Picea mariana | reverse complement strand
CTTTAGAGAAAAACAAAGAATTATTCAATTGAGTGCAAATTATATGTGGCATGATGATTGTTTATACCGTACATGACATGATTTGGTTATCAAAAGGTGTGCACGGGAAGATGATATGCATGAAATCCTCAAAGCCTTCCACGATGGTCCATGTGGAGCCCATTTTTCTTATAAGAGGAAAGAATACAAAATACTATACTCAGGCTACTATTGTCCATCTATTTTTAAGGATGCAAAGAAGTATGTGGCCAGCTATGACGATTGTCAGAGGATGGGGAAACAAATTGCAGTTGATAAGATGCCTCTCCAAGTTCAGGTAGTAATTGAACCTTTTGAAAAATGGGATTTGGAATTTGTAGTACATATTAACCCAATGTCTCGAACAAAAAGGTGCATACTGTTTTGTATAGATTATCTGACGAAATAAGTAGAGGTTAAAGATTTGTATTCTGGAAATGAACAGTTTGTTGTTGATTTTCTATTTGAAGAAATATTTACTCATTTTGGTGTGCCTCGAGAAATAGTGACAGGCCAAGGAATCCAATTTACCTCCAATTTGGTCAAAGAAATTACTGAACAATATTAGATTAAACATACAAAAACGTCACCTTATCACCCCCAAGCAAACATACAACTAGAATCAACTAAGAAGGTGATAGAGGCTAGTCTCACCAAGACAGTTTAGTTACACCATAAATATTGGGTTGATCGGTTTCATGAGGCCTTATGGGCCTATAAAATAACTTGGATAAAAACAACATGCCATACACCTTATGAATTGGTGTATGGGAAGCATGTGTTTCTTCCCATAGAATTTTAAGTAAAAACCTTCAGGATTGCTATGCAATTGGGGATGGACTTAGATGAAGCTAAAAAATAGAGGATATTGCAGTTGAATGAGCTTGATGAAATCAGACAAGATTCTCTTCATAGGAATACACTAATTCAAGAACAAAGGACTAAATGGGATAATAAGTACATCAATAATAATTCTTTCCAGCCAGGTGATTGGGCCCTATTGTATGACACTAGGTTCAAGAATTTCAAGGGAAAACTGTCCACTCAATTGTTGGGACCCTATGAAGTAGACACAATTTACGACAATGGTTCTGTTAAGATAAAAACTATTGATGAATATAAGACTTCATTTTTCCTAAATGGACATCGATTGAAATTTTATCATAAGCCTCTATCTAAAGAGGATTTTATCAAACATGTTCTTCAAAATTCTGAAATGCAATTGGTTAGCAAGGGGAGTTCTCCTCCTTCTATTCCACCATTGTAAGTTTTTTTGTGTGATTTAATTTAACTCTGTACATATATGTATATAGGTGTGTTGTTAGATAGTGATTTTGGCGTTACAAACAAGAGAAAAAGCTAATTGTGTACTCTTGTAGTTAAGCAATAAGGAGGACATCTACCAGGTGTATGTTTATTCCTTTATCTAGCCCTGGTAGATTACTTATGGAAGAGGATCCTAATTGATTTTTATTTAAGTTATTCAGACTCATAAAAATTGAAAATACCGATGAGCAAGAACTGACATGGGGTAAATAAAAATACATGGGACAGTAGATGGAGTTTTCTTTAATTTTTTTAGACTCCTAAAAATTGAAAACACTTGCAAGCGAGAACTAGCCCGGGCTTGAGAAAAATCCATGTGATAGTAGATGGAGTTTTCTTTAAGTTTTTAAGAATCATTAAAATGGAAAACAATGGAGAGAATTAACTAATCCGGGATTGAGAAAAATACACAAGATAGTAGTAGTTAGGTTTTCCTTTCCAATAAAATGGAAGTGGCAACAGAAGAAGTAGTTAGTCTGGTTCCAGAAAGAGGAGGTTTTTGCATCTCCATAGGAGGTTTTCCATATACAGTTTCCTTCTTGTTATAGAGATTGGAGCCCAATCATTGAATTCTTTTGCCTCATTTTATGACATTTCCACTGCAATTTCAACATTCATGTACCAGTGTGTTGTTTGTAGATTTTCCAGCATGATACTTCAATAGAAAAAATTCACATGCATAATTAGTAAGTGCTAGTACCTTCTCCAGATTGACCCTCAAAACATGATAAGATATAAAGGGAATCCTACAAGATTCCAATTTGAAGACTATACATTCAGGTACCTTATCCAAATTTCATCTGATACTGAAGAAAACTTCTCGTGTTCATCCAGTACTGAAGAAAAATTCTTGTGTTCATCTAGTGCTGAAGAAAAATTGATGCGTTCATCTAGTACTGATGGTGTAATTTTGGTAAAAAATTTCCTATACTTGATGTTTTCCTTGTTTGACAAAGAACACTTCAGGTAATGGAGGTATGAGCTCATTATTTTATTCATTTTATTAAGAATCATATTAATTTTGGGCTAAATATATGGTTACTCTCATGAACCTTTGTTACATCAAGTTTTTAAATCTCCCTATCATTATCTTTCGAAATATTCATGTGTATTCCTCTGTTTTTAAAATCATTTACGATGTATTCAAATTTCTTCATGGAGTGATCGTTGATATGATTGGGCAAATAACAATCATACCTTGAGCAAGATTGGTCCATTTTGAAAATATCTTGTCGAAGAATCATGTTTGTGTGATGTCAAAATTATGATTATGCCACCTTCTATAGCCTTATGTTGTTAATTATTGATTCAAACCATTGTTTTGGTGAATGTTAAACTTATTACTACCTTTTGACAACATTGACACTGACTACCACATAATGGTGAATTCCGGTCAAATTAACCACATTCCGTGCAATCATTACAAAAAATGATGTGAGTGGGATGTGACATTACTTCTGGATATGATCGTCACATTATCCATGGATGCGATCCCTCAACATAATTTATGGCTTTTCATTACCTTGCCCTCATTGAAATTATTTAACCGTTGTATTCTCATTTCAATTAATAAACGCTCTTCTGGATGGATTTTCCATCCAGATGAGCGTTATTTACCCATTCCATACTATACGACCTCCACTTTATTCATTTCTACTATCAATTCATCCCATTGCTTTGTATTCATCACACCGTTTTCGTAATTTTTCTTCTGGTACTATGTTGTTTTCTCTATGTTGCTTTGGTACCAAACCCTCTCCCAAATCCTGTTGCCTATACTTATTTTGAGACCTGTTTTAAATTTGGCATGGGGGTTGACAGGGATGAACCTATGTTTGATCTTTAAAAAGAAAAGGAGGAATATCAAGCATGTAGAGAGAAATTTGAGAGCGTCGGTTGGGTTCATTTTCTATAAAAATTCGAAGGAAATCAAGAAGGAATGTCCCATGCCTTCGCTTAGAGTTATGATGGAGAGAGTGTCCAGTTGGGAGAACTAAAGTTAAAAATCATCGAATCGACCATAGCAAAAGAAATGGATTTACCTTCTATCAGAGATAAATATTTCAAAGGTATCATCATTGATAAGAGGCTCTGTCAGAAGTTTTTGAAGCCCGAACATCTGGACCTAGATTGGAAAAAATGCATCTCCCGGAGCTGGATCGAGGAGGAATATTGGAGGATGACTGGCATATATTAAAGTTTTTTAACCTGTGAAGGGAGGCATATTATAACCTTCCTTTATCATTTAAGTATTTTGTTGCATTTTGAGGGTGGACCACAAATAGATTTTTCCCATTTTCTTTGGATGAGTTTGAATAAAATGGTGACAGTGGTCAAGTCTTCCTATAAGAAGAATAAAACTAATATCTATCACCATGGGTTGATGAAACTTATTGTTGTTCATGATTTGAGAAAACGAGGCAACAGTTGGAAGAAACTCCTCACAAAAAATATTGCTTAAGAGGAGGTTTTTAAATTTGTGGAAGAAAATGTGACAGGAGAATGTAGTAAGGAGTCAGGAAGAAAGAAGGGGGGCAGTAAAAAAAAATGAAATAATCCAAGTAATAAAGTAGAAAGTGTTGGCTCTGTCTCACCAAAGTCTGTTAGAAAATTGGACAAGGGAAAAACATTAATGTTAGAAGAACCACTTACATCTAGGGTGAAACGATCATCCACAACCAAGAAACCTTTCCCAGACCTGTCCACTAAAATCAAAATGCAAATTAGTGAGAAAAGGAGGAATAAACAGAGGTCTAGTAGTCATGTAGGAGAAATTGCAGATAGTGTTCCAGAAGTAATTGTTAAATTACCTCAGGAGAAGGTTGGATAATCAAAGAAGACCCCTTAATTGAGAGTTAAAGGTAAGAAGAAACTTAGAATCAATGAAGAGAGTGCTATGGAAAATTCCTCTAGAAGAAAAAAAAGATGTGCACAGGAAGAAAAAATTCCAATCCCTACATCTGAGTCCTCTAGAAGAAAAACAACGAAGTCATAGGAAAAACAAATTCTAGTGCCCATATCTGAGCCCAAAAAGAAGAAAAGGAGATTGTTTGTGGAGGAAATTTCCATTTCTATTAACAAACCCGATGAAGCATTAGGTCCAACATGAAGAACCACTCAGAGCATGGCTAAATAGGTGACAATTCATCATGTTCCTTTTTTCTAGAGGATCCAGTTGGCATTCTAACTTCACCAAAGAAAGAAGATATGCATGTAGCAACTATTAGTGAAACTGAGTTAGTAACAGAGACTCTGAAGGATTTAAGGAAGGAATTTCAAGAAAGGGAGGAGGTAAATGAGAAAGAGACACTTGAACCTATCAGTTCTTTTACCAAACATCAGTTGGTACTGAAAGATGAAAGGATTACAAAACATAATGAAGAACTGAAGAAATAAGTGGAGGAGTACAATTTTTTGGACAGATACATCAAGAAATAAAATGCACAGTTGAATAACCGAATAACCAAAGGTTACAAGATGAGCATGACGAGGTATATACCAATATCAATAAGGTTCTGTGCCTGATACATTACATAAGATTTATTAAGAGGGAACTTAAGGATGAGGCCTCAATTTTTCATATCTTAAATCTAGGCAATTAATGTTCAAGTAGGATGGAAGAACAACACTAGTTTTGAAATTTTGAGATCCAGTTTGGAAATTTTTGCATGAGGACATGCAATGACTTGGGCATGGGGGAATGTTGGGTCTCCTTTTTTATTCCTCCAATTACCTTATCTTGTCCTCTATATTGACCAACTTTACCTCATACATATGCACCATTTTCCTATTTTCTTCAAATACATGTCTTTTATCCATTCTTGTGTATACATGAGGTAACCTATGTTTAAATCATGATTTATCTGATTTATTAATATTTGGAATTAAATGATTGATGTTAATGATCTCTAATTACCTTTATTAATCCAAGAACTCCTTATGACATAGCTCCTCCTCGTTGGGTACCTGTCTTCATGCATCTGATACTCAACTCATCTGGTACTTATTTATGTGCTAGTTCGGTACCAATGTATTTGACAGTGTGCATCCAATACCAATCTTCATGTTCCAACAATGCACGTCCAGTACTGGTTCTAAATGTATAGGATTGGGTGTTTGAAATTTTTTTCTTTTGATGGGTCCAAGGAATTTGTTAGCTAGAGAATCCTTTGTGTGTTGAAGACCACAATACACTTCATCCTCATGCACTTTGTGTCACGAGGATGAAGTTGTTTGCATGAAAAACGTTATATCCTCCAATTGCAATATTTACCCAATTATTTGATGTTATTTCTAGGTGTTGGTTGTAACGGTTGTTTCTCTTTAAAAGAGATGGATTTGTAGATGATAAATATACAAAGACATAATTAAGCACCTTTATTCTATATACTTGATTATTAAGAAAATTGTTGATTATACACCTATTACTGAAGTAATGATATGAATTATAGTTTATGGAATTTATGTGTGTGATCAAATTCTTCATTCTATAAGTTTATTTTAAATCTATTTTGTTGGTACGAAAAGGGCCCATCGAGCCAACCAAGGTAAGATTCCATGTATCTATCTGTGTGAATATAATTCTCGTTTTTGTGTGAGTAAAACAATTATGTGTTTTGATCGTAGTATCTAATTTTATTTCTGTTGTGTTTCAATAAAGCATTTGAAAAAACACAATATAGATTTGTGGTAATTCTGAGTGAGTGAGAATTTATGAGTTCAATATAGGTTTCTAAGTAAATATTTGTTATTCTCGTGTGTGTGTGTGGAAAATCATTTGTTAGATTGAATGCTTTAACATTTGTTTCTATTTTTCAAATACATGAACAATTAAGATCTCCATATCTCACCCTACATGAACCTATAATGAAGTATCTTACTACACCTAGTATTTCTTCCAGGATTGATTAGGTTATGAATGATTTTCCTTTTAAGAATGTGCAGAGAGTTAATTACATATTGTTGTTAAATTAGTTGCTATAGGAAACATAGTCAAAATTCATCTTTTCCTTTCATGACCCTGTAAATGAGCAGACTCATTACTTGAGAAAGAGCCTTTAAATCACATGCTTGTTGATATTTTGTTTATGAGTTTTTCTTTTTGGTTTTTAAACTGTATGAAGAATATTTTTTGAAGATTATGAAACAGAGTATTGGTTTTGGAGTGTTTCTTATTTAGGCTATACTCATCAGACATAGGAAATTATCTATTATCAACACATATAGTGCATCAACTCTATTGATTACAAAACCAGATTGACATATTAATGATTGCAATATATTAAACATATAATTGCACCAACAAGTTTGAAGGATTTAATAGCCTTTGACATATCCAGAATATCCAACAAAAATGAACTTCTCACTTTTAGGTTGCAACACTTTACTTTTCTCATTAGGAATGTGATCCATGCTACACTACCAAATACAAAGAAGTGGCTTACATCTAGATTAATTTTAGTACATGCTTCTTCTGGTGTTGTATTTTTTAAATCCCTAAATAGCATAGTTGATGGCTTCCACCCAATATTTAATACTTAATCCCTTAGATTGGATCATACGAATAGCCATTAATTTTAATGTGTGATTATTTTTCTCAATAGCACTAGTTTGTTGCAATGTATATGGGATAATATGTTTCATTTGAATGACCTATGCAATATAGTAGCTTGTACATTTGTTGTTCACATATTCGCCTCCATTATCTATTATTAACATTTGAATTTGATGTCCATATTTTTTTTCTACAATGTCCTTGTAGGCCAATTTTTTTTCAAAAGATTCACTCTCAAGTTTTAGGAAATGAACCCAAGTGCATATAGAGAATTCATCAATGAAATTTAAGAAATACTTGCACCCAGAGAAATAAGGAGAAGAAAACATACCACAAAAATGACTATGAACAAGCTACAAAGGGGTCAAGGCATGCTTGTCAAAATTTTCCCAACGATGTTTGTTGAGAACACAATTGGCACAAACACCTTCTCTGCAATAAACGAGCGGAAGAATAGTCACCATATTTTGATTACATAGTTGTTGCAATGAGGAATAGTCTATATGACCAAACCTCGCATACCAAAGTTTTCTCAAGTCATCGCTATGAGTAACAAAAAATAATGGAAAATATGATGACCCAAAGTTGTGAAACTTGTACAACCTGGTAATATCATCAACAATTCCAATTTCTAGGACATTCTTAAGATCTTTTAAATCCTTGATTATGACTTAGTGAGGTGAAAATTCTATGGCTTTTTCTTCAACTGAATAATTTATCTCATACACTAATAGAAGGTTGCAGAAAAGACTAGGAACACATAATACATCATTGAAATGACCATTATCTACCTGGATTGTTCCAGACCCTACAACACTGAGAGATCTATCGTCACCAACAAATATTTGTTTGGTGGTACATTAATTTAGAGTGGAAAAAATTTCTTTATCATTAGTCATATGATAAGATTCTCTAGAATTAATAAGCCACTCATTGGAGGAAGAAGTAGAAGTTTCATTGAAGGATTAAAAATAAGAAGAAAGTGCATGCCCATGAGAAGAAGAGTTATAATAAGAAGACTCAATATTGATGTTATGATTCTTCATTGTTTCTTCTAAGGCTTCTATCCTTTAAAAAAATTTAAGCTCCACATGACCATCTCACCCACAAAAGTTGCAATTTATGTTAGTCTTCTTACTTTTGGATTTTGTTCCTTTGTCACAATTATGAGTAAAAGTTGGATGAGATTCTTTGGGACTCTTCTTTTCTTGTTTTTGTGCTAAGGATGTTGCTTCTTGGTATTCTTGGATTTATATTTATATTGAGACATTAAGGCTTTGTTGGAAGTTCCAGCATTGTTGATCAATCCAAGATACATAATCTTATTTTCCTCTTGAATAAGAGAATTAAAAAAGGAATCAAGACTGGGAGTTTTGTAAGCACTCCCTAGATCTTCTCTGGTGGCATAAAACATAGAATATGCACTACCAAAGATTAGCGAGAATTAAATAAATGCATCGGTCATCCTTCAGATCTATTTTACCATCTTTACATAAAATTCTAAGTTTTTTGAACTTAGATAAATAATATTGAATGGAAGGAAAATCATTGCGACTTAAAGTCATTAACTAATTTTCAATGTGGTAGGCTCAAATACTATTGTGTTTACCAAACACAGCTTGAATATTTTCCCAAGCTTCACCAATGTCATCAATTTCTTGAAGGTGAAACCTTAAATCAGGAGAGATGGACATTTCTATTAGTCCATGTACTTAGTCATTCTTACTATTCCATTTGGCTTTCTTTTTGACATTATTGGGTTCTTGTTCTTTTCCCAAGGTAAGCTAGTACAATCCTTTACTTCTTAGGACATACTCCATATGGGATTTCCATGAGAATTAGTTGGTAGTGGTAATCAAAACATCACTCGGAGAATCGATATTAAAATAGACATAGAATATGGATTTAAAAGCTAAAATTGATGGTCGGGATGAGAATTTCTCGAAAAAAATATGTTGTTTAAAAAATACAACACTGAAAACAAACTTCAAGCATGAAAGTTATGGATTTTTCAAAAAAGGTATAAATAGTAACCAAAGAGCCATGTGGAAGGTAGAAGTTGGTCCACATGGTCATGCCCCTCTGTTATCACATAGGGTTGTCAAGAGTCGTATGGGTATGTTGTGAATACCGAAGTCTGTATCCTTTCCTTCTCTTTCTCTCTTTTGTGGGCTATGTCTTAAGGTTTTCCTTTGACTGGTAAAGTCGGTTTTGTTCACCACTTTTTGTTTAAAAGACTTGGTTTTCCTTGATGTCTTACCTGAAAAAGTCTTGGCCTGAAGCCTTTTTTGTTTCCTCTAAAGATGAAAACCCATCTCCTTTTGTTTCAATCACTCGTCTTGTTGTTTTCCCAAGCCCCTATCCAATCATCCAAGTATTTTTTTACACAGGCTATAGCCGCGGGCTCTAAGCGCGACACTCAAAACGATCTGTTATAGACCCGAATCAAGAAAAAAGGCAGGTTCAACTTTCAACGGCATAAATTCCATGTGGAGTTCATAATAGCAGCTCATGGGCATTGAGAATCTTAAATTTGTGTGAAGTATAGCACTGAAGAAAAAATCCCGAAGAGAGCATGATTCGTTGATCTTTAAAGGGACAGGTGGAAGTTTATCCAAGTGCTCAGGGAAATAAGCTTTAGGAGTTTCGAAGTGAGAAGTGTGTGGAATTACCAAAGAGTCGAAGCCCGAATTCCCGAAATAATCTAAGCCATCAAAAGATAAGGATGCGTGGAGGCAGATCCCTTGCTTCGGAGTTGGGTGCTCCGGAGAATTGTGGGAGTTAAACATTGCAAAGTGTCGAAGTGGCCAAAGTCTCGAAGTGCCCGAAGTCCCGAAGGCCCAAAGTGAGTTTGAGGCGTTGATCTGTAAGAGCCACGTGTCAATAGATCAACAACTCTGGGTAAAATCGCATGGAAGAGTAAGAAAGATTTGAGCTTTGGTTTTCTCGAAGCCTGGAGACCCAAAGTGGATCTCGGCCGTCCAAATCCAGAATGCCACACATCATTAGAGTTGTCACTCCAGGAATTTTACTTTGGGAGTTCTAAAATGAGAAAAGCATCGAAGTTCCGAAGGCCTCGAAATCTCGAAGACCCGAAGCTTTGAAGTCCAGAAGCTCAAAATCAGCAAGATCCTTCCAATTCAGAGGGACATGTGGCACCAGATCCGAGAATTCACGGTTTCACGAATCAGAGGCTTTAGCATGGAGCACAGTGTAAGTTTGCGAAGGGTGAAATCCTGAAGAGCCTTTGGATATGAGGGCCAAGTTATGGCCCAAGGTTGCATGCAGGATGGAACGATTGAGTGGAGCTACGCCAAAGGATGAAAGAGCCTGTATTGGTCACAAAATAAGATCTGCATGGCCTCAAGGCATCTAGATTGACTCGAAGAAGTCATGGGCACCACTTGGAAAATTCATGGGTGTTAGGCCTCATTCTGATCCCGATGAAGGTAGTTAATGGAAATGGGGGAGACAATTGAGACCTCATCTCACCCCATAAATGGAAATCATACTGAGAATGGACATGGGGGGAGATTGTCAATCCGAAGTTTCTTGAGGGATGGATTTTCCTGCAAAACACATAACTAAGTCGGTCTTGTGTCTGACATAAGAAGGCCTACATAGGATGACATAGTAGGCACCGAATGGAAACTTTGAATGCAGGGGTCCGATCACATTCCTAGTGGTTTCAACATTTTTAGTATATATAGGCAGTTTTGATATTTTGTTAAGGTGGAATGGTTGAGCTAGGCTCCCTGCTATTGTATTATTTTGATGAAGAACAATGGTTCTTTGGTTATGTCTTGATTTGAGACTTCTTGATTAATCTAAGTCATCTTTCTTACTCCATCTTATTTTCCTCTAATACTGAGAGATTTCATGATTGATTGATTCACATGGATTGTTGTGATTGTATTATGATGAATGTTTAATTATAATGTTGTTATGATTTCTTTCAGTTTCCTTGAAATTTGAATCCAAGAGGATCTTGTGTTTAAGTTTTTCTTCCTTAAGATTTGGTAGGCCTAATGTTCACGGCAGACCTCTACACTTTTCTCACCAAAGTCTTCCTCTTACTCACCTTTAATCCAACTTACTAACTGAAGTTGATCCAAGACCTCAATTACTTGTGGATACCAGTCTAGATTTTTGAGTTAGAACATTATTTTCATTGAGTCTTCTCCATTTGGCCTCTTAAAACTGATTTACATTTACTGTATAAACTGATGGGTACTGGAATTACCTTCTATGCAATCTGAGGGTGGCTTCTAGTGCCAACATTTCTTGGTGCCAATGTCAAGGAATGAATTGAAGACATTTCCCTGGGATAGAACGACAAAGAGCTTAAGATTCTAAAGGTGCATTAGATATTAGAACCATTGAAGATTGTAGTTTTCACCTGGCGAATCCACAATCAAAGTCTCCACTAGGAAGGACCCTGTTGACAAAAAAATGACCATACCAAAGCGGAAGACCAAGTATCAGTTTATGATATTTCTTCATGAAGTCTTGTTTTTCTTTATCAACTCATTTTTCTCTTTCCCTTTACATATAACAAAGATTATCCTCTGCTTTGTCCATTTAGATGATAATAATCCTTCCTTTATTTACCCATGGAAGAAGAAGACATGCCCTCTTCTTGTGTTGTAGATGTTGATCTTGTGTCTTTTCCCTAGCCTATTCATGAAAGTGAGATATGCATTGGATTTCCTCATGAAATTGATCACCCTTGTAGCCTTGAGGGGGTTGAAAATGATTCAAAGCCTTATGAAATATCATTGTCTTCCATTATTACTATTGAGCATGTCCATATTCTTGTTAAACCTCATATTCATCCCACCAGTTTTCAAGATAAGATTAGAGACAAGATGTTTAAACCTTTAAGGCTACCACTTGACCATCGTCCTTATCCTCTTTATTCCTTTGAGTATTTTCCTTGGTTTTATGAGGAGGATCATGTTATAGTTGAGAGGCACTTGGAGGCCTTTGAGAACTTTGTTGATTAGTTTGAGATTGTTCATGGGGATGTTACCATGAGTTTGTTCTCACATTCTTTGTCTAGAGATGTTGCTATGTGGTTTAAATGTTTGGGAGTCGGTTCTATTGGTTCTTGGATCAAGCTATGCAAATCTTTTTTAAAGTGTTGGGGTGAGAACAAGTCCCTTGATCAGTATTGGTTTGAGTTTAATGACTTGAGGAGAGGGGAAGAGGAAGCCTTGGCTGTCTTCAACAAGAGGTTTTATAGTGTTTATCATAGTATGCCTGTGAAGATCAGACCCACAGAGACTGTTTCCAAGGTGTACTATGTCATGGATCAACATCCAGAGGTTGTCTTTCTCCTGAGAGAAAGGAAATCTTCATCCTCAAGACACCTACTTGTAGATGCTGAAGAAGTCAAAGAGAACATCATGGATAGCAGGGGCGTTCGTATGCAAGCATGTCCTGAAGAATTGCATGTGCATAAGCAAGAAGATTGTCAGTATGTTTTAGATTCTGAGAAAGAAGACAGTGAATATAATTTAGATCTGGAACAATAACAAGAATGTGGGTGTGATTCACATTTGGAATCAGATCCTTCAATAATTGTAAATTTTTCTATGGGCAGGAATGCATATGAATCTTATGATCATTTTTCAAAACATTTTGAGCATGAAGTCATGGTTGATTGCATACATAACTATATGTTATTGGATGATCATAGTTGTGATTCTTTAAATATTGATGTACCATTATCTTATGATCATTCTTATGAAGGAGAGACTGCAATTGTTGGTGACCAAGAGTTCGTTTAGAAATAACAAGGAGGTCATTTATTTGCAAGAAGAGAGGCATTTACAGAGGAGAAACCTGGTCCTCTAAAGCAGCTAGATTTTTTTCATATTATTCATGATCATGTTTCCATATACATGGATTCGCATGTTTCAAATTTTCTGAAATTTTCAAATGGAATTATTTCACCGATACTCATAGTTGAGTATGGTTTCATGAAATATTTCCAAGACGAAACTATAGATCCTTTTCCTTTGTTCATTAAGGAAAAGCATTGGGTGGAAATTAGCCATCCTAGACCCGCAGAAGACACAGAGAACCATGTAAAGGAGGAGCTAAGTGGGCAGTTTATCTCCTATCCAGGACCTATAAATGAGCAAATATCACCTGGGATCAGCCGACCTGTATCAACTCTCTACCCACCTGAGAACATCGAATGATGGGTGAGCCACAATGAAGGACAAGGGTTAATTTCTTACCAGTTGATCTTTCCTGATTACAAATTTTGTGACCCTGTGGGGTTATATATGGAGTTGTGTTTTCCAAAAGCATTGAAGCCGACATAATTATTCATCTTATCATCATTTTAGGGTATGGTTGGTGTTCCAATCCATGTTCTCATTCTACTCACTTACCTCCTTAGATTTTTATAGATCATCTACAGTGAAGTGAAGAAGAGTTAAATCACCAAACAATCTGGGTGGCTATGGTGGAAGTTTGCTTTCACCTAGTATGTTGTAAAAGCCAGTTAGCCTAGGATTGTACATAAATAAGCTTCTTCTAGAGACCATGTGTTTGTTTTCATTTTAGTAGAGTAGTGTACATATATCCCTGTTTTATTCAGTGAAAGTTTTGAGCTAGACTCCATAGCCCAATAGCTAAGCCACTAGAACTGCGCGTTCTTGGCAGCTCGTAGGGAGCATGCCATTCCCTATGGATCCAAATGTTATCACATAGAGTTTTCAAGAGTCGTATGGGTCTGTTTTGAATACCTAAGTATGTATCCTTTCCATGTATTTCTCTCTTTCATGGGTCGTGTCTTAAAGTTTTCCCTTTGACTGATAAATTCGGTTTTGTTTGACCCCTTTTGTTTAAAATACCTGGTTTTCCTTGATGTCTTACTTGAAAAAATTTCATCTTGAAGGCTTTCTATTTTCCTCTAAAGATGAACACCCATCTCCTTTTGTTTTAGTCACTTGTCATTTTGTTTTCCCAAGCCTCTATGTAGTCGTCCAAGTCTCTGTTTACACAGACCGCAGCTACAGGCTCAAAGTACGACACTTAGAGCAATCCGTTCTAGACCCGAATCAAGAAAAAAGGAAGGTTCAGATTTCAACGGCGGGAATTCCATGTGGATTTCAGATTAGTGGCTCACGGGCACTCAAAATCTTAAAGTTGCACAAGGTATAGCATCGGAGAAAAAGGCCCAAAGAGAGCATGAATCATTGATCTTTAAAAGGACAGGTGGAAGTTGATCCAAATGTTCGGGGAAATAAGATTCAGGAGTTTTGAAGTGAGAAGTGTGTGGAATTCCCGACGAGTCGAAGCCCAAATTCCTAAAATAATCTGAATCATCAAAAGCTGAGGACGCGTGGAGGCAGATCCCTCTCTTCGGAGTTGGGCACTCCAAAGAATTGTGGGAGTTAAATATTGCAAAGTATCGAAGTGGCCAAAGTCACGAAGTGCCTGAAGTCTTGAAAGCCCGAAGTGAATATGAGTCATTGATCAACAAGAGCTACGTGTGAATAGATCGACAACTCTGGGTAAAACTGGATCGACAACTCTGGGTAAAAGTTCATACAAGAGTAAGTGAGATTTGAGCTTTGGTTTTCCCATAGCCTGGAGACCCAAAGTGGATCTCGGTCATCCAAATCCAGAATGCCACGCATCATTAGAGATGTCACTCTGGGAGTTTTACTTCGGGAGTTTTAAAATGAGAAAAGCATCAAAGTCTCGAAGACCCCAAAGTCCCAAAGACCCGAAGGTCTGAAGTCCCGAAGCCCAAAATCAGTAGGAGTCGTCTTATTCAGAGGGACGTGTGGCACCAGATTCGAGAATTCACGGTTTCGCAAATCATAGGTTTTAGCATGGATCATAGTGTAAGTTTGTGAAGGATGAAATATCGAAGCACCTTTGGATATGAGCACCAACTTATGGCTCGAGGTCGCATGCAGTATGGAGCGATGGAGAGAAGTTGCGCCAAAGGCCGAAAGCACCCGTATTGGTAACATAAGAAGATCCGCATGGCCTTGAGACATTGATATTGACTCGAAGAAGTCGTGGGCATCGCCTGAAACATTCATGGGTGTCAAGCCTCATCCCGATACCGATTAAGGTAGTTAATGGAAATTGGGGCGGTAGTTGAGACATCATCTCACCCCATAAATGGAAAGCATACTGAGAATGGTCGTGGGGTGATATTCTCAATATGAAGTTTCCCGAGGGACAAATTTTCCTTCAAAGGACATAACTAAGTCAGGCTCGCGTATGACATAAGAAGGCCTGCATAGGTTGATAGAGTAGGCGTCGACTAGACACTTTGAATGTAGGGGTCCGATCAAATTCCTGGTGGTTGCAACATTTTTAGTATATATAGGTAGTTTTAATATTTTGTTAAGGTGGAATGGTCGACCTAGGCTCCCTGCGATTGTAATATTTTTATGAAGAACACTGGTTCTTTGGTTATGTCTTGATTTGAGACTTCTTCATTAATCTAAGTTATCTTTATTGCTCCATCTTATTTGCCTCTGATATTGATGGAGCTCATGATTGACTGATTCACATGGATGGTTGCGACTGTATTATGGTGAATGTTTGACTACAATGCTGTTATGATTTCTTTCAGTTTCCTTGAAATTTGAATCCAAGAGGATCTTGTGTTTAAGTTTTTCTTCCTTAGGATGTTGGAAGGCCTGATGTTCACGGCATACCTCTACACTTTTATCACCAAAGTCTTCCTCCTACTCACCTTTACTCCAACTTACTGACTGAAGTTGATCCAAGACCTCAATTGCTTGCGCATACCAGTCTAGATTTCTCAGTTAGAATGTTATTTTCATTGAGTCTTCTCCATTTGGCATCTTAAAACTCATTTACATTGACTGTATAAATCGATGGGTATTGGGATTACCTTCTATGCAATCTGAGGGTGACTTCTAGTGCTAACAACCTCCTTCACTAACTTTCTTATAACTTAATTTTTACAAATAAATTGTTTATGGAGTGACCCACTTTTATAGAATAAGTGTGAATCACTTTTACAATGAATTTACTTTGTAAATTAAAGTTGTATGCAAAAGTTAGCTAAAAAGTAATATTAAATCTACTTATAGTGATTCAATTTTATAATTTAAGTGAAATTCACTTTACAATGAATGCATGAACTTTTTCAAAAATTAACAAAAAATAGACTTGAACTCAAGACCTCTTAGTGAATAAATCAACTTTCAACCAAGTGAACTAGTGTAAAACACATTATAATTGTAAAGGATGATGATAAAGTTGTTTTTTTTGTGATTGATGTTGTTGGAGCTCCACCTCAAGGTCTGTGCTTAAAAAAAAACTTATTTTTATGTGTTCACACAGGAAAAAAATCGTTTCTTGACAACAAAATTGGGGTTAGATCTCAGTTAGCTTACCTAGAAAATGCAGGTTTCCTCTCTATTTTTGATTTTCTGGAGATCACAGGGAGTACATGGAATAAAGCATATGAAGACAAGAAAACATATTCCTCTTGATTTATGATTTGTCGAGATCCCACAAAACACATGAAAAAGAGTATATGTAGATGAGGAAGACTAGCAATCTGAAAATAAAAATTGAAAACTAAAACATTGTTTTCGTAAAAATAAATAAAAAAGGGCATATTCACGATTTATACCTCTAGATCATACTGAAATGGTCATACCTTGGGAAAATTAAAACCTCTTGGAATGAAAAAAAAAAGTGTTTATAAGTTAAAGAAGCACTCCATACATAATGGAAGAGTCCTCTCGCCCCAGAAGTGTATGAAAATAACATAAACTAGAAATGTGGCAACATGAATTCAATATCTCAATATACAACCAAAGCAAGTCTTCAAACAGTGTCTAGTACCATGTTCTACAACACATGGCATTCCAACAAAGGATAAACACCTTCAGAAACCTCTCACCCAACCAAATCAAATATCAACACACCAATGTTTTTATGTGGTAAAACCACAATGTAGGGAAACATCCATGGGCCCAACTAATGTTCCCACTTGAAGAAATTTATTACTGAAAAAGAAAAATATTACAAGAGATTTTCTCACAATCAATCATTGGAAAATGAACCTCAATGCTCTTTGAATAGAGATCATGGACTAGTCGGGTATTAAGCCACAAATCAATGTAGTCGTTAAGATAGAGGAGAACATGACTCGTCGGATCATTATATTTATAGAAAATATCATGATCGTTGTATTACATAAATAAAAATTCATACTAATTAATACTAAAGAAACACACTAACAAACACACTTTAACCTAATGACACATTAGAAAATTTTGATTTTAAATAACTCTTAAGTGTCTAAATATCATAGAAAGAGATAGATTTTGGTTACAGATGAAAAAGGAAAGATTACAGGGTCCTGGTAAGAATATTAACACTCTATGGTATGGACCTTTTGAGATATCGGAGAAGGTGGGAGATAACACCTACATAATACTTACCACCATACATGTGAATTTACTTAGTAGTGAATGTGGAGAATATCAAACTCTACAAGCCTTCCATGTTGGATCAAAAAGAGGAGAAGTTATTACCTTCCATAGAGGATTTAGCACCAAATGCTCAGGAAGAAGTGGTCCAAAACTACAAGACAAGGGTAGCATGACCTTTGGAAAATTGGTTTGAAAGGACAATTTCCAGAAAAAGAAAAGTGGTACTCCACGGAAAAGGTAGAAGAAGAATTTACTCGCCTCATTCAGTAAATATTTTGGGGACAAAAAGCCTCCCTAGATGGGGAGGTATGGTTTGGTTTGGATTATTATATTATTTTTCATCTATCTTGATTCTTCCAGAGTGGAAGAAAATGGAGGAATCAACTTACAGGGTCATTTTAATGGTAGGTCCTAGTTTGGAAATCTGAGGTTTGAAACCTTTCATAACCATTTTGAGGCATCAAATGATATTTTTGGGGTCAAAAATTTATTGGCTCTATCTTATATCCCTTGATGCTATTACACGCATTGAGACCTTTCCAATGGTGCAAAAATTGCATCAATAGGAGCTCATATGAAAAATTTATGCCTCCTGCAAGTTCACCTACCATGTTGACCACTATGGTACAAGTGGATGTCACCAACCCCCATTAGTCACACATATGGGGCTAGCCTCATATGGAATTTCAAGAATATTCTAGAAGGTCCAGAATATTATTACAATTGAAGGTTCAGGAAGTCAAAACCCTACCCCTATATGGCTATTGGATAATGTTAAATGTCAAGCTACCGAGAGGAGAAGGGGTTCCATTCATTAGCATTGTATTTGTTCCATAGTTGAGAAAAGAACCTAGGGGTGATATTTTGACAACATAATAGATGACGAGAGATTATGTAGCATCCATACAAGCCACAACTTCAAAGACAACTCCCTAGAGAGTGCATCTTTCTTTTTACTTGCATTTGAAGAAAAGATGGTGGAGCGACCTCACCTTCTAGTTGGGTTTTCTCTCATATTATGACTCTCACGTTATATCTTGTGTTTATTTGTCGATGATGTGTGAAGATTTATTTATGTTTTTTATTTTTCACATTTAATCTATTTCATACATTTTAAGCAGAAAACCAATAATTAAAAAAAATTAGGTCTAAAGGAAATTAACCTTCGTGGCAAAAATTGCAGTATTTTATTATATTTGTTGTGACGAACTATCCAATGGAATATCCAGGGTAGTTTACAAATCATATTCCTTTTAAAGGGTCCGTATTATGATGTGAGGCCTCATTTATAGCCCATTAGCTTAAAAGCACCATTTGCAACCTAATCCCCTTGTAGTCGTTAAGTCCCCAAAACCCATCCCTCACATGAAAAACCTACTAAGAGCATCCATATTACTACTGGAAACCAAATATCTCATTTAGATGGCCCATGCATTCTTTGAGTATCAATCATGACCTACATATTCATTTTCTATATTTTGAAATAACAAAATATCTATGCAAAAGCATTAAAATCATAACATAAACATTTTATAACTTCAAGATCTTTCGAAGAAGCTAAAGAATGCAAAAAAAGGATCTCAATGTAAAACATTATGGAAAATTTACTAAAATACTACATTTATGTTAAAAATAAGGTGCATAGATTATAAATGCGTGCAATTTTCTAAGGTTTGTGATTGCTGCCTATTTGGAAGACTACATGGGGTAGTCTCTTAGGTAGTTTGGATGGGGTGAACGATGTTTTAAAAGGAATGCATGTGCATTCTTATGAGAGTGCATGTCATATTACCCATTTTTCATTTTTTGCCCATCAACTTTGTGCAAGGGCCCTATGATAAATAATGAAATTGGAAATTGACCTACCTTTTCGATCCCATTCATAAGCATGTTTTTATGTCCCTCTTTGGTAAGTCCCTTGCCACATATAATATTAACAAAGGAGAATGACACTTGCATTGATAAGCGGTGGGTATCATTTATAAAATATGAGAGCATCTTGAGTCATTAAGGGCTAAGGGATGGAGTCATCTAATCTCGTAACAAATTTTCTTTGGTTGTCAAATTTAGCCATCCATAAGGTTAGAGTTCTGGTCAATCTAGGAATTCGAATAGATTCATAATTCGGTAAATTGTATCATAATATCCTTATATAAAAAGCATTTCCTTTCTCAATTGAAGCTAAGTTTTTAAAAAAAAACATTTACTTTATGAATTCAGGTTTAGTTTTCATACAGTAGACATAGGGAAATGAAAAAATAAAACAAAAAAAGAACATTTATACTTTGCAAACAAACATAAGTAAGACAAGGTGTATGTGACGATGCATTTTCCTATATATGAAGAAGTAATATAGGAGCACTCAATTCAATATGAAGATATGAGTAACTTATTAGTTTGTTAAATTTACTAGAAAAAAATAAAATTATATTAAAGATGTTTTAAACCTTAAAAAAAAAAATGAACATATTGCAAATTGAGAGATCCTTACAATAAAGGATATCGAAATAAAATATTGTAAACAGTGTAAATTTTAATTTGATAAATTTAATATAAATAAATAAATAAAATTTACTCTATAATAAAATTCTATTTGTATTTTAAATTTCTGTACAAACCTGTAAAATTTGTACAGAGAAAATAAATATTTTTTACCTTAAAATATTAGGTATAAATTTTTTGTTATAATAAGAAAAAAAAAAATTTGCATTCTTTATAAACTCAGCTGTGGGTCAATCTCAAGCTAACCCTACCACTTACAACCTCGAATTGTAAGATGCCAAAGTACATCATATATGTTATTATTACCACCATGATTTCGCATCACGAGGCTATGCTTGAACTGTAATATATGTTTGGTTGTATGGACTGTGTGTTGATTTTTCAGTGAAATTTAAATTCTTCCTCGACCTTCAAATCGTGCACGATGTAATTGTGAGATGCCAAAGTAGTCCACGATATGATTACAATGATTTCAAGGATATGTTTGGAGTGGGTTAAC
>JASDQU010737745.1:38129-67583 GCA_032191745.1 Picea mariana | reverse complement strand
AAACCCTTGTGAACAACTTAGTGGTGAAAGATACACTCACCTTGTTCCACAGCTTGGTCTCAGGGATGAAAGACTCTTCCACACCATTCTACCATCATCATCTATCCACCAACAGATTCAGGTAAGCAACAGGGTCGTATTGTTTGTGAGTTTCCAGCAAGGGCGCACCATCCTCTAGAGAAGAGTTTGATCCAGCTATTCAGGAGGAGCGTTGGGCATTCCATCACTTTCATTTTACATGCAGACACTCCACCATCATTTTGAGGGTTTCTTCAAAGAGTTATCATCACTACTTCTTCGAAGAGTTATCATCACTACTTTGAATAGTTTGGGACGACTTGGAGGCTAGGAAGACGTCCCATTACTCAGTATTTCTCAAATCTAGGGAGATCTACTCAAGATATGGATCTGAAACTTCTCCCACAGGGTTCCCATATCCCAATCTATATTATTGGAGAGTTTCACATCATTTCGAGGCTTCCTTCTTCAGGTACAAGTTGCCTAGGGTTCCAAGCATCCAGGAGGGTGCAACTCTCTTAGCAGATTCAGTATTTGGAGGGTTTGGCATTGGCAGTTCAGCCTCAGACTTTAGGGTGGGGATCCTATCATCTTGATCTATCATATGGCTAAGTTTGGACTCGTTTAGAGTCTTCTTGCAACAAGGTCGAGTTATTGAGGGTTTCATCCTTCCGTTGGAGCGTGGCATTCTTTAGCTGGAGGGTTTAGCGTTCAACTCTGCATGTATTGATCTTCATTTCTTATTCAGCCTTTGGAGGCTTGTTTTGTATCAGTGGGAGCATTTTGTCGCAGCTCATATTTGTTATCTCCATCTGAGGATTATTCTAGATCGGCTCCTTCTATTGTATCTGATTCATGCTTCTATAATAAAGGTCAGATCTATGCTTGTGTTTTCTATATCTTGATTATATTGTGATCTTGCATACGTTGGATGAATCTTGTATAAACATCAATTGAATAACTGGAAAACTTCAATAGACACCTACACATCAAATAAATCAGAAGTAGTTAGTGATTCCAAGCGAAAATTGGGCTTGGGATCATTACACTCCTTATGTCTTCTCTCTCCTTGGGGATGCTCCCCCTATTTGCAAGCTTTGGATTGTTCTGCTAACTTTTTCTCTACCAAGTGTTTCCTCATGTAAATCAATGATATATATTAAAATAATTGAAAATTTCTTGACTCCAAGTTTTTATCGAAGATACTCAAAATTCTCCCTTGGAAGAGGTTTGGTGATGATATTTGTAATCTTCCCCTTTGTCCCAATGTACTCTAGCTTGATGTTCTTCTCTATAGCTCTCTCCCATCGAAAGTCATACTGTATCAAAGTGTGTTTTGTCCTGGAATGCATCACTGGATTCTTTGACATACTGATAGCACTAGTATGATCACAAAATATTAAAATGGGCTCATAATATTCCACTTGTATATCCTACAAGGTTTGTTTCATCGAGAGGACTTGAGTACAACATGTTGTTTGTACAATATATTCTACTTTTTTTGTAGACAAAGCTACTGATGACTAATTCTTTCTTAACCAGGATACCAAACACTCACCCAAATAGAAAACTTCTCCACTTTTACTACTTCTGTTGGTAATGCTTCCATCCCAATCTACATCCCAATTTACATCTATAACATGTGTTTCCTTTGGTGCTAATTGAAATCTTTCTACCTTTCCAACTGTTAGCATTACATTCGGTCTTGATGACATCACACAGACTAAGATTCCAATCATTGGTCTTTAGAGTCTTTGATATGCATCCTTGGATTCATCTTCTTTTCTGAAATTGCAACTAGTTTTCATAGGAGTACTTATAAGCTTACAATATTACATTCCAAACCTTTTTAGAATTTCTTTGATATAGTTGGTCTGTGAAATAAATATACTTGTATCACACAGATATATCTGAAGTCCCAAAAACAAAGTCAACTCACCAAGAAAATACATTTCAAAATCATTCTACATGTCTTTACCAAACGTTTGACTCATCCTGTCATCATCGCTTCCAAAAGTAATGTCATCAACATAAACTTTGATTATTAATATGCTATTATGATTTATATTTATGTAGAGTTTATTGTCTACATTGCCTTTCCTGAAACCTTACTGTTGTAAATACCTATCCAACCTTGAGTACCATGCTTTGGGGGCTTGCTTGAGACTATATAGTGCTTTCTTCAACCTGCAAACATAATCTTCCCTTTCTTACAATTGAAATCCTTCTCGTTGCTCTATGTAAATTTCTTCTTCTAACTCTTCGTTTAGGAAGGATGATATCACATCCATCTAATATATGATCTTCATTGAACACGCATAAGACAAGATTAATATAATTGCTTCCATTCTGACAATGAGGGGAAAAGTTTATTCAAATTCTATTCCCTCAACCTGGGCATTTCCTTTGCATACTAGCCTTGATTTATTTCTATGTACCTATCTATTCTCATTCAACTTGTTCCAAAATACCCATTTTGTACCAATCACATTCTTTTCTTTCAATCTATGAACCAATTCCCATGTGTCATTTTTCTCTATCTGATCCAATTCTTCATCCATAGCCTTGATCTAGTGTTCATCCTTATTGGAATATTCAAAATTACTTGGTTCAATTGTAGATAACAATGCTAGGTGTTGTTGTTCTAGTGAAATTATTCTTCTTTGGGTTTCAAATCCTTCATCTTTATTTCCAATAATCTATTATGGTCGATGATTTTTCTGTACACGTCATCTAGATGTCTTAGGAGGTATTTGTTGCTCATATTCTTATTCTTCTTCTCTCTGCTCTTTTTCATCCTCTTCTTCTTCTTCTTTTAGATCTTCCTTGTTATCCTGTTATTTTGAATCTTCTCTTCCCTCTTTGTATTTTTTTACATATGTCTTGTCAATCACTACATTGATGCTTTACATGATATTGTTGAGTCTTGGACTGAAGCATTTATATCCTTTTCTTTTTCTTGAATACCCAACTATTATTCCCTTGTCAACTCAGGAATCAAATTTTCCAAGCATGCCATCTTCTCTTTTGATATAAGATTTGCTTCTAAATACTATGAAATGATTCACATTTTCCAGTATTCCTTTCCATAACTCATAGGGAGTTGTATCTCTATTACTTCTAAGCATTCCTCTATTTAGGATATGAAATGTTGTATGTACTACATTTGTCCAAAAGATTTCACTCAACTTTGAATCTTTCAACATGGTTCTAGCCATTTCTTGTACTATTATGTTTCGACAACTCCATTTTGCTAAGGTGTCCTGGCTACTGAGAATTGTCTTTTTATTCCATGTTCACCATAGAAATCCATAAATTCCTTTGATGTAAACTCTCCACCATTATATGATATCAAACACTTGATTTTCAAATCCATCTCAATTTAAACCATTTGTTTGTATATCTTGAAGTGTTTGAATGCCTCAAACTTCTTCTCAAGAAACTAAATTGTAGTCATTCTTGTGTAGTCATCCACTAGTAGCATGAAATATTTTTTTCTATTTAATCTCTTTGTTCTTGTAGGTCCACATATATCCGTGTGTACACTATCCAATGGTTTTTTCGTGGAGTATTCTTTTGATTTGAACTTGGTCCTTGTTTGTTTTCCTTGTAAACAATGCTCACATAGAGTATTTGTTGACTTTGAGATCTCAGGAATTTACTCCATTGCTTCCTTTCTATTGATTTTGACAAGGTTATCAAATTTCATGTGACCCATCCTTCTATTCTAGAGCCAACTTTCATTTTCATTTCCTAAGAAACATTTTCCCCTTCCTATCTCATTCAAGACATATATGTCTTTTTAGGTTATTCTAGATGTAGCTGCCAATTTTATCGATCCTTATTTTTTGATCTCACATTTTTCTGATTCAAACAAAAGTTTGTGTCCTTGATCACACATTTGGTAGACACTTAGAATATTTTGCTCCATATCTTAATCCAGTAGAACCGTTTCTGCCTTGGCATCTTTGCTCCCAAGATTGATTGTGCCTCTACCTATTATTTTGGTTGAGTTATCATTTCCAAATGAAACTTATCCATGTTGTTCCTTCTTTAGAGTCATAAACCTATTCTTGTTGCCTGTCATATGCTTCGAACAACCATTGTCAAAATACCACCCACTTTTCTTGTGTTGTGCTTGTAGATCAAGCGAGCATTCTTTGGTGTTGAATTGATCCTACTTTCTTCTCCATATCCTTTGTGGTTATTTTTTATGACTATTGTTATTCTACTTTGGTTCCTTTGGAGGAACAATCAGTCTACAATCTTTGGCCATGTGTCCAACATTGTTTCACTTGTAGCACTCTATTTCATTACTTAGTGAACCAAAATTGTCATGATTTTTGTTTTGTGCTTCATGCGAATTTTTACGATAACTATTGTTTGAATAACCTTCATATTTACTTCTGTTCTTGGAATAGGCTCTATAGTTTTCAACTTTGTGACCAAAATTGTTACAAGAATAGTATAAACCAAGAAAACTAGTTTGATTCCTGAATGTAGGAGATCTTCTAAATAGTGTTTATCTTCTGAAGTCTTATTCTTCTTGAGATTATGCTTATTGTTGGTTATGTGCTATGAATATTCTAGGTGTTATAGTTCCTGTGTTATTTTCTTCATGGAAACCTCTGACTATTTCTGCATAGGTGTTTTTTTCTGCTTCCTTATTTCTTTTATTGGAGCTTGAACCTTTCTTAGTATGCATTTGGTTGTATCCTAGCCTAGACTTGTCATAGTATGGAATTTGATCACTGATGGTATCATCCAATATCTTGGTTTTTTTTGCTGCATGTATTTATTCTAAATATCTTTTCTTAAGGTGACTATTTCTACTTTCAAACTTTCAATCATCTTCTCCTTATATTCTAATTGAGTCATGAGTGTTTCTTCAATCCTTGTACCTTCTTCCGCCTATATTTTTAACTTTGTGATTCTCTACTTGATATCTTATGAGTTGTATTTTTGAGATCCTTCTTTATTCTTTAATTCTTCCTTGAGTGACATGATTTTCTTTCTTTCTGTCCCTAGTTCTTCCAAGGCATTGATTAATTCTGCTCTGAGATCAAATTCACCTTCTTCTTCAAAATTGTATTTATCATCTTCTACTGCAACGAAGAGTACTCTTTGTGAATCATTGTCACTATCATCACCCTCATCTAATGAGGAGTTGTGTTCCTTTGAGTAGAAATTTTTCTTGAATAATTTATTTTTGTTCCTTCTCTTGTCTCCCTTTTGATTTTTATTTTTATTCTTAGGGTCTTCTTCATCATTACTATCTTTATTGTTATCATAAGTACATTTAGAAGAAAAATGAGCAATACCATAACAATTAAAACATTTTAATGGAGGAATACCTTTGTACTTATCGGTTCCTCTTTTCAACTTTCTCACAAAGTTTTCTACTTCTTCATCTTCCTCTAAATCATCGTTGTAACTCGAACATGGTTTTGAATTTGTCTTGTTCCACTTCTTTGTCTTATTGGATGCCTTGAACGTTACTTCCTTTGTGACTGGGTTATATTGTTCTATCCTCATTTCATGAGCTATGAAGACTCCATGTAGCTTGTCCATACTCAAATTGTCAAGATCTGTTATTTCTTCCAGGGATGATATATTAGGATCAAATCTCATAGGAAGAGATATTAAGATCTTTTGAGAAATAAATGATTCATCAAATTATTCTCCCAATCCCATAATGGTGTTCACTATTTTTTCAACTCATAGAAATTAGGATGCATTGTATTCATCTTCCTTCATCTTCAATTGCTCAAATTTTTCGCTAAGGATTTGAAGCTTAGCTCCCTTGACTTTCGCATCTCCGTCATAAAAATTTTGAAGTTTATCCCAAGGATCCTTTGTAGTCTTGCAATTCATAAATTTGAAAAATATTGAATTATGCGGACTACTTAGAATGGTGCCTTTAGCCTTTGAATTGTCATCGCTATGCTTCTTTCCATATTTTTCATTTGGGGGAGTGGTTGGTGTTGTATATTAGTCTACTACTAACTGCCAAAAATCAAATCCCCATGCCTATAGAAAGGTTTCCATATTTTTATTCCAAAAGTCATAGTTCTATCCATCAAACCTTGGTGCTTCAATCTTAGTGTATTCCATGATCTCCTTCCAGTGGTTAAACTATTTATGGAAGGACATGCTCCGATACCAATTGATGGAATACTGATAAGGGGGGGTGAATTAGTATGAGTACTTTATTACCACTTTTAACCATAATGTGTATTCTTTAACTTAATGTGCAGTATTCAATAGTTTATCATTAGAATTTAATATATTATCAGTAGTATAAATCAACCATGAAAAATAAGCAACCAAAAATACACAGTACATCAAAAATTTATCTGGAAACCCAATGTGGGAGAAAACCACAGAATGATTTTCTTATATGTTAGAAGAAATAAATTCATAGGAAGCACCAACTTCCTTATTTTCCAGCTACAACTGGAAGGAGGCTCCAACCCCCTAGTTTTAAGGATCCAACCTGAAGGAAGCTCCAATTGCCCAATTCTCGAGAACCAACCAGAAGGAGCATACAACCCTCTTTCCTTGCCTCGTCCAACCACCCAGAAATACAAATATAGAAAAACTATCACTACCAATGAATCAATCAACCTATTACTGATTTGTTACTGTCACTACCATAACATGTCAGTGTTGTTATGCTTCATCAATTTTTACTACTCAAACCCTTATGCCTCAAATCCTCATACCATGATCCACAATAATGTATTCAAAAATAAATAATCATGAAGTACTCGGACATTTATGTGTTGGATAGTTGCAGAATATATACCCTAACATACACAGTAAACCATACCTCTCAAAATGTAGCTGACTTGATAGAATTGATCATTTGAACTTCAGTTTTCTCAACAAATCCACTCCCTATTCTCTGTAAACTCATGGATGTTTATACTTTGTCCCATTATGGCCCGTGGATGACTGCATCCTTCTATCTATGCAACTCACAGATTTATGTGCTTCTCTATGCATCCTCATTTTCCTTCACTGAGCCCGACGGATGTTTGCGCTCTTCCTTCACTAAAACTCATAGATGTTCATGCTTTTACTTCACTGCAAATCATGAATAGACTCAGGAAAAAACCTATAATAATAAGCTCAACTCCATCCCTTCAGCTCCTGCAACTTCTCACTTCACCAAACTTTATTTCCTCAGAGTCATTGCTTCAGATCTATCAATAGTACATTCCCATAACACATTGTAGCATAGATATTCAATGTGCTCAATAGGTTTCAATAAGATTATGTTGAAGTCTTATTTATACTTTTTAGGTGACTTCCTTTAGGGGATAGCTTGTAACTGTTTTACCCCTTTTCCTTATTTTAGGGCTAACACACACTCTCTTGTTGCAACTAATTTATTCTTAATTAAATTCTTTTTGCAACTCCTTTACCCATAATGGATGACCTCTAACTACTTGTTGACCTTCTAGAGTCTTCTAGGTCATTCGTTGGAATCCTCCAACTTCACAAGGCCATAACTCCTCAACCATGAGGAACCAAGTGTGATGCCACCTATCACCAGAAATGACATGACATGTATTTCCCATCCATGAATGAGTTAATTGCATTTGCACTATCCTTAATGTCCTTTCTCCTTGATCAACTGTGGGATCCATAACCATAACTTTGGGGCTTCCTGACTTCTTCAAGGTTGACATCAATGACAACCAATATTTCAACATAAATGACATTTTGTTTCACATGGAAACACACAAAAGATGTTGGATACTTGTAATGGAATATTCATAATGTGTACTCCTTGGCCAGACCTTTCCAATGAGGTATCAAGTGCCCCAAATAGATATTGTATGAAAAATTTAAGCCCTAGGGAAGTTGACCTATCGACTATCCCCATCGGGGCCCATAATCCTTTTGGATTTTGATATTTTGGGGTTAGGGTTTTGGATGTTTATGGATTTCTAATTTATGCCTTATGTTAAAAAGGCCTTTCGAGCCTTGTTGTAACCATATTCTCTTGAATGCACCTAGTTGTCACATCTCTTCTTAGAGATAAGATACCACCATTATAGAAAGTTTATTTCACTCTGTATTTTATTTTACAATTTATGTATATTTTAGTATTTATTAGAAATTGAGTATTATTGTATCTCTATGTCTCTCTATTATTTTTGTGTTTCATTTTGTTCCCTCATCAATATGGATCATAGGTTGCAAACCTCACCATGCAACTACAATATATGGATAAGAATAAGGTAGTGCACAAGAATGTGTGGTGTACTATATGTCTCACAAAATGTCACCATAGGAATGAGTTTCCTACGATGGGGAATTACATGGATATGGGTGCGTTGAATTCATTTCCAATCAGACCACAAACTGAGTGGTGTGATGTTTGTAGATAACAGGGACATATACCTCCTCATTTCCCAATACTACATAAGTATAAGAAAAATACTCATACTCCATTGTGTGATTTTTTAAAATACATGGGACATGATGTGAAAAACATTAGTCACTGTAGCCGATGTAAGAAGAAATGAAAGCTGGAGACCATGGAGGATTTTATAAAGGAGGTCTAGGAGGACGATATGGAAGATGAAGTGAAAGAAGGTACGATGGTGGAGGAAGATTGCCTACTACTTTAACTATGGTGAATTATTCCATGTTCCATGGTTCTTTACCAAAACATGCACACTTTATGGGTATTGCCACAATACATATCATGTCATATAGGATTTCCTAGACTTTTTTGGAAAATGGGAAGAGAAGAAGGGGCGCTGCAATATGGTGACTATGGAGCCATGCAAAGATCAGAAGCCAAAAGAAGCTAATGTATGGGTGGTAACCCGAAGAGGCATTAGAATGAGAATGGACTTGGAATGAGGAGAAATTTTAGGTCAAAATATAGAAGGTAATATCAAGAAAGTGATGTAATCACCTCCTAAATTTAATTCCATGCAACAAAATAAATTACCATGTGAATCAAAAAATACATTGGAGGAAGACAATGTGTGCAAAGAGGTAAGGTGTACAATGTAGAGGGAATTGGAGGAAGCCCAGGTGTCTGAATAATTGTAATGGATGATGAAAAAGGAATTGGGAAGAAGTGTGCATGTGCAAGGAAGTATAATGTGTGGCACAAAATCCAATGGAAGAGGAACTTTTTTGTGAAGAGGTACACCACATGCTCTTAGAGAAAATGCAACACAACACTTAGCAGAAGGCTGAATTAGAAAACCAAGTGATTTCTTGTGATTCTATCTTAAAATGTTAAGTGATCTTAACATTACAAATAATTTATACCACATTTTAACAAGATGTATAGGGGAACAAGAAACCACTATGGATAGTTTTCCTCCATGCTAGAATGGGATGTGCATTAGGTGAGAAGATATAAGCTCATGGGAAAAGAATTCAAGATGACATTTCAGATTGGAAAATATGAGATGGACAGTGTCATGTTGGACCTAGGATCCGATGTGAATATACTACCGAAGTAATAATGGGAGTTGATGGGAAAGCCAAACTTAGTATGGTCCCCTATTCAACTCAGTTTTTCCAACCAATATAAAATTTATCCCATTGGTAGGCTGGAGAAAGTGGAAGTTAACATTGAAGGGGTTAATACCAAAGCATATTTTGAGGTGATTGAGATTATGGATGAATTATAACCCAACCCAACTCTACTTGGCATTGAATGGGTATTTGTTAAAAATGTAATGTTGAACCTGAAGAAGCGACATGTGTCCTATGAAACAGTAACATTGCATGTAATTGCCTCATTGGATATGAATGAGGGTGAAAGATATAATGATCCCATGAATGATTATTTGTATATTTCCATCATTGATAACATATAAAATATCACAAGGTGTAGGGATGATTATGTCAACCCAATAGTTGATGGTGAACTGAGCTAGAGAAGTGTGCATTCCTATGACACAAATTCAGAGGATGTTATGGAAAGATGGAAGAATAAGTTGTATGAAGTATCAACTAGGAGATTCACACAAATCACAAAGGTATGAACTATATTGTATCAGAGTTATGTGATGTGCCATGGTTTGATGGTACAATCCCAGTTGACACATTTCTGGCATAGATGGAAGAGTTGGTCTCAAAGACATAAAGGATACAATCCATGGATGTAATAGTTAAAGGAACACCTGTACGTTAATGGGTGACACACCACATAGATATATATGAATGGGCACATGTGGTAGAATATATAAATTCAGGTTCTATCCCACAACAAACTTTGAATTACTAAACCATTAAAAGGGTACCAAATATCCTCAAGAACATATTTGTTTCTGTGAAAAGAAATGGACAATGCATATTCCTAGTAGACATTCAGTCCATAGGATTTTCCATCCAATGGATATGGTGCCTAGAATGTTTTAAAACCAGGTAGAAACGAGAAGACAAAAGGGGGATTGGGGAAATGTAAACAAGATTTTTTTTGTGACGTTCAATTTCACCATAGAAATCCCAGTGTAGAGAGATGCACTCTTAACAATTAACAATTTCATCTTCCATTAGAATCCTAAAGACACCATGTTGGAATTCATATATGCCTACCACAAGCCAATGGAAAAAATGAAATAGGTCATATACACTTGAAATATTGGCAGTGATGATGTGGAGGAAAAAGACCCTATATGGTTACAAATCAACAAGACTGAGGGTGAGCACATGGTTCAATATAAGGCCTCCAATTGATATGAATTGGATCATTATATTATTTTTCATTTATCTCGATGATTTATGGGTGAAAACAATTGGAGGATGGAACTTGCAGAGCCATTTTAATGGTTTCTTCCAATTTGAAATTTTGGTTTCAAAAACATATCTTAAATATTTTGGATCCATTTTTACCTTTCCAATGGTGCAATAATCACCTCAGTCGAAGTTTGTATGTGAATGTTATGCCTCCTTCAAGTTGATCGACCATATTGATCACCATGGTGTGAGTGGATGTCACGTCATCTTCCATTACTTAAACATGTGGGGCTAGCCATGTAGTGGATTTTCTAATAACATTCTAGAAGGTCCAAGCTTGATAACTAATGGAAGGTTGAATAATTCGAAGTGCTAGCTCTAGATGGCTGTCAGGATATGTTAAATACTGAGCTACTATGAGGAGAAGGGGTTCCATTATTTTTCATTTTATCCTATTCCATAGATGACAAAAACATATGAGTGGTATTATATTAACATAATAGAGGAGGAAAGATTATTTAGAAATCCATACATGCCACAATATCAAAGGAAATTCCATAGAGACTGCCTCTTTATTTCTACTTTCATTTTAAGAAAAGAGAGCAGAGCAACCTCACCTTCTAGTTGAGTTTTCTCTAGTATTGGGTTTCCTAGGTCATATATTGTGTTTATTTATGGATGGTTGTTACACATTATTTTCTTCATCTCTATGACCATTAATGATGTAAACCTATCTGTTGTCTTCAGAGGGATCAGTGGCCTAAATTCTTGAGGAAAGAAGGAATAAGAACTTTACCTGAGAGATGAAATCATATTTTCCTTTGTAAAACCCCTAGTAAGGAGGATCGTCGCAACTTGTCCAATTATAGGGGTGCGATGATCCCAGATCGTCGCATGCTGTACTAAGCCTAGCCTACAACATTGTCAGACTCTTCTCATTTCTAAGGGTGCGATGATTTTCGTACGTGGGAAAAACGAACATCTTCTCTATGCTTCTAGAAGGAGAAGCTTCTATGGTGAGGTGACCTCCAATCGGTTTGGATCTTACTCGCTTTTATGATTTAGTGGGATCATCCTAACCTCATCACATTATTCTCTTCAACTTATAAAAGGAGAGGAGCTCTCATGGAAAAATTTAGATTGGAAATCTGGCTTGATATTTTTAGCTTGGTTAGAGTGGCTTTGAGCTTTACTTTTTCAATATAGATTGTGAGTTACTCTCAGATCTATAGTCACAGAATCCATGGATCAGAAGTGTGTGGGATGCAAGGGGAGTTGGAAGGGACCTTATGAAATCAAGGCTTTGGTTGTAATCTATCTTCCTATTATTTAATATAGATGCACTTTTCTTTCCTATATGAATCTTATTTGTCCATATTGTATGATTCCTTGATCACATACATAGTTTCATATCAAGTAGGCTTTGTTATTCTTGTCTTCATTGACTTTTGTTCCTTTCCAAATATTTCTCCATAAGACTTACGACAGAGCTTGGATTCCATTGACGAAGTCGGATCTTCGATATTTAAAAGGTATGTTCTAGATCCATTTCTCATTTGATAATTGAAATCTAAGGAAAGAGTAGTGTATTGTCTTGTTTTGTTCTAGTTTCATAGTGAAGCTAGGGGGATTGATTTCTGTTCGCACTTAACAATTAGCCCGATAAAAATGGTGTCTATATTATTTTTGTTCTATATATTTTTCCTTTCATCTATTACATAAAGTTTTAAGAAGAAAACTAGTGTTAAAGAATATGAAATCTAAAGGAAATTAACATTTACAATAAATATTTCACTATTTTATTAGATTTTTTGTGAGGAACTATCTAGTGGAATATAAATGGTAGTTTTAAAATAATATTGTTATTAGAGAAAAGTTTTCTTAGGGAATTTGTGGAAAATTGTAGGGATATAGGAATCGTTTTAAGAAGAAAGTTGTAGATCCCTAGCCATGGCTAACGATTATGTTGAAAACAACCCTAGAGATACAACAAAGGAGATTTTTATGATGCTAGAAGAGAAAATTTCTAACATATCTCGCAACATTTCCCTCCTCGTGGTGGCTCTAGAAAGAAATATCAGACCATTCATAGAAGTTGGAGGATCGAACTTAGAGATCACATCAAATGAAAAATTAGGAGATAATGAAGACCCAGAAAAGGAGTCATGGAAAGAACCCGAGAAATATCATTCTAGTTTCAATGCCATAAACGATCCATACTGTTTACTTAAGATGGATGTAAAAGTGAGCATAAATCCATAACAAGGTGAGATCGATGCACTAAAATTGAATCATTGGTTGCAACAAATAGAAGTTTCTTTCCTCATTCACCATATAGATGAAAAACAAAATATATCATTTTCCATACTGAAGTTAGAGGGACATTATTTAACCTGGTGGGAAATTCATATGAAAACACTTAGGTTATAAGGTGATATTCTAGTAACTAAGTGGTGTTACAGAAGAATTCCCTTACAAACAGATGAAATTTCCCTTAGAGTACATACCCCTAATACCAAGACAAAGAAACATAAGTGGACACTAACATCCCTTTGAATTTGGTTTAACTAATCAGAAAGAGAGAGAAGGAGAAAAGGTGTGATGCACCTAGTTTCAAAGTTTGTCCTCGCTACTTCCAATCCGAGCTTGATCTCAAAAATCATTAGCGTAACTTGATTACAGGTTGTTTGGTACAAGTTGTTATAGGATTTTTGTTGTAGGTTGATTGGTACATGTTTACAACAATATATCTCACAGTTATAGTGTGAAATTGGTTCCATTATTCTACTTCTATGACAGGGAAGTTGGACAGGGAAAAGATAGCTGGTTGTAGGCACCTTCCAATTGTAGATGGAGAACATAGGGGGTTGCAGCCTCCTTCTTATTGTAGCCAGAGAATTGGGGAGTTGGAGCTTCCCTCAGGTTGTATCCTGAGAAACTAGGGGGTTGGAGCCTCCTTCCAATTGCAACTAGAAAACAAAGGAAGTTGGTGCTTCCAATGAATGTAATTCTTAAAGACATATAAGAAAAAGAATTATGTGGTTTTCTACCGCTTTGGTTTTCCAAGTAAAAACACTAGTGTATTGTGTATGCGTATGATTGCTCATTTGTTCACTCTTTATTTACTCTGCAACTATTGGATGATAATGCTACATTGATATAACACTTACATTTTATGGTTAACAAGGATTCAATTTATTTATTATTGATTCACCACCCCTCTCAATAATCCAACAATTACTTCTAATAATTTATTTGTTTAATATATGAACGGTTGTGTGTACTTTCTGCACACTAATCAAATTGCTCAACTTTGAATCCTTCAACATGGTTCTGGCCATATGTTACTATTATTTTCTTCATTTCAATGACTCCATTTTGTTGAGGTGTCCTAGATGTTGATAACAACCTTTCTATTCCATGTTCTTTACATAATTCTATGAACTATTTTGATGTTAATTCACATCCATTGTTTGATCTTAAGAACTTAATTTTTGAATCAATTTCATTTTCAACCATCTCCTTGAATATTTTGAAATTTCCGAATGCCTTTGATTTGTTTTTGACAAAAGATATTGCATTCATTCTTGTATAGTAATCAATAAGTAGAATGAAGTATTGTTCACCATTTACTCATTGTGTTCTCATTGGTCCACATAAATCAGTGTGCACAATTTCCAATAGCTTTGTTGTAGATTATTCCTTTGATCTGAATTTTGTTTTTATTTGTTTTACATAAAGAGTAAAGGGGTCATGCACAAAAAACTAGACAGATGAGGGAGAGGTGTGGTAGCTTCCTTGTCATATCCTACTAGCACTCCTGCCATAAACTGAACTATAGGTTAAAACTTAACTATTACCTAGTTTGGGAGGTCTACGATAATGTGAGATCAGAATGAGATAGTTGATCATGAAGAATTCTAAAGGGCACACAATAAATAAGAATATGTATTCCTTCGACAACCCTTAGTCTCTCACAAGGTTGACTAAGTTGAGTGTTGACTCCAAGTGTCAGAAAATCTTCCAAACTAGTCAAAGGTGAGTGGAACCCTAGGAGAATGGAGGTGTGTCTTGAAGGGCATGTCATGTAGTTAAATTGTGAGTCAATAAAAATATAGATGGCCTAGACAAATATAATAAAAATGTTAGATCTTGTTAGAATAGAGTATTTAATTAATTATTAAATTTTAGAATAGAGTATTTAATTAATTAGGAAATTTCCATTCCTGTTAGCGAACCTGATGAAGCATCATCTCTAGCATGCAAAACTACTCGGAGAAAGCATAAATAGGTGAAAATTACTCATGTTCCTTTCTTTCCAGAGGATCTAGTTGGCATTCTGACTTCACCAGATAAAGAAGATATGCATTTATCAACTATTAGTGAAATTGATGAGTTAGTAATGGAGACTCTGAAGGATTTAAGGAAGGAAATTGAAGCCAAGGAGGAGGTAAATGAGAAAGAAACACTTGAACCTATCATTTCTTTGACTAAACATAATTTGGTACTAAAATTTGAAAGTATTACAAAATAAAAGGAATAATTGAAACAAGAAGTGGAGGAGTACAAATTTTTGGACAGATACATCAAGAAAGAAAATGCACAGTTGAAGGAGCATAACTGAAGGTTAAAGGATAAGCATGATGGGGTCTCTGCCAATCTCAATATGGTTCTATGCCTGATACAGTAAACAAGAGTTATTAAGAGGGAACTTAAGGATGAGGCTTCAAGTTTTAATATCTTTAATCCAAGCAATTAATGTTAAGTCAGGATGGAAGAACAACACTAGTTTTGCAATTTTGAGATCCAGTTTGGAAATTTTTGCATGAGGACATGCAATGACTTGGGCATGGGGGAATGTTGGGTATCCTTTTTTATGCCTCCAATAACCTTATCTTTTCCTCTAACTTGACCAAATTTACCTTAGATATATGCACCATTTTCCTATTTTCTTCAAACACATGTCTTTTAGCCATTCTTGTGTATACATGAGGTAACATATGTTTAAATCATGATTTATGTGATTTATTAATATTTGGAATTAAATGATTTATGTTAAATTCTCTCTAATTACTTTGATTAATCCAAGCATACCTTATCACATAGCTCATCCTCATCCAGTAACTGTCTCCGTGCATCTGGTACTCAACTTGTCTGGTACCTATTTTTGTGATAGTTTGGTAGCAATGTATTTGACTGTGCACGTCTGGTACCAATCTTCCTGTTCCATCTATGCGCATCTAGTACTAGTTCCACATCTACAGGCTAGGGTGTTTAAATGAATTTGATTTCGATGGGTCCAAGGAATTTGTTGGCTATAGCATCATTTGTTTGTTCAAGACAATGATACACTTCATCCTCATGCACTTTGTTTCATGAGGATGAATTTGTTTCCATGAAAAATGTTATATCAACCAATTGTAATATTTACACAATCATTTGATGTTATCTTCAGTTCTTGGTTGTAATGATTGTTTCTCTTTAAAAGAGAGGGCCTTGTAGATGATAGATATACATAGATATAATTAGGCATCATTATGCTATAGACTTGATTCCTGAAAAAATTATTGATTGCACACCTGTTACTGAAGTAATGATATGAATTATAGTTTATGGAATTTATGTGTGTGATCACATTCTTCATTCTTTAAGTTTCTTTTAAAGCTACCTTGTTGGTACAGAAAGGGCACGCAGACCCAACCAAGGTAAGCTTCCTTGTATTTATCTATGTGAATATAATTCTAGTTTTTGTGTGAATAAAAAAATTATGTGTTTTGATCATAGTATCTAATTTTATTTCTGTTGTGCTTCAGTAAATCATTTGACAAAATACAATATAGATTTGTGGTAATTTTGAGTGAGTGAAAAATTCTAAATGAAATATAGATTTCTAAGTAAATATTTGTTATTCTTGTGTGTGTGTGTGTGTGGAAAATCATTTGTTAGATTGAATGCTTAAAAAAAAAAATCTATTTTGCAAATAGATGAACAAAATATCTCCATTTCTCACCCTACATGAACCTATAATGGAGTATCTTACTACACCTAGTATTTCTTCTAGGAATGATTAGGTTATGAATGATCTTCCCTTTAAGAATGTGCAGAGAGTTAATTACAGATTGTTGTTAAATTAGTTGCTACAGGAAACAAAGTCAAAGTTCATATTTTCCTTTCATGAGCCTATAAATGAATAGATTCATTACCTGAGCAAGAGCCTTTAAATCACATGCTTGTTGATATTTTGTTTATGAGTTTTTCTTTCTATTTTTTAAACTGTGTGAAGAATATTATTTGAAGATTGTGAAACAGAGTATTGTTTAGGAGTGTTTCTTATTTAGTCTATACTCATCAGCCATAGAAACTTATCTATTATCGACACATATAGTGCATCAACTCTATTGATTATGAAACCGGATTGATGTATTAATGATTGCAATATATTAAAAATATAATTTCATCAACAACTTTGAAGAAGTCAATAACCTTTGACATCTTAAAAATATCCAACAAAAATGGACTTCTCACTTTTAGGTTGCAACACTTTCCTTTTCTCATCAAGAATGTGAGCCACGCTACACTACCAAATACAAAGAAGTGGTTTACATCTAGATTAATTTTAGTACATGCTTCTTCTGGTGTTTTATTTTTTAAATCCCTAAATAACATAGTTTATGGATTCCACCCAATAATTAAGACTTAATCCCTTAGATTGGATCATACAATTAGCCATTCATTTTAATGTGTGATTCGTTTTCTGAATAGCACCAGCTTGTTGCAGTGTATATGGGACAATATGTTGCATTTGAATTCCCTATGCAATGTAGTAGCTTGTACATTTGTTGTTCACATATTTACCTCCATTATTTGTTCTTAACATTTGAATTTGATGTCCATATTCTTTTTCTACAAGGTCCTTGTAGGACAAAAAAAAATTCAAAAACTTCACTCTTAAGTTTTAGGAAATGAACCCAAGTGCATCTGGAGAATTAATCAATGAAATTTAAGAAATACTTGCACACAAAGAAATAAGGAGAAGAAAACATACCACAAAAATCACTATGAACAGATACAAAGGGGTCGAGGCATGCCGAGAGACATGTTTGTCAAAATTTTCCCATTGATGGTTGTTGAGAACACATTCGGCACAACACCTTCTCTGCAATAAACGAAAGGAAGAATAGTCACCATATGTTGATTGCATAGTTTCTGCAACAAGAGATAGTTTATATTACCAAACCTCTCATACCAAAGTTTTCTCAAGTCATCGCTATGCATAACAAAAACTAATGGAAAATATGATGACCCAAATTTGTCAAACTTGTACAACTTGATAATACCATCAACAATTCCAATTGCTCGGACATTCTTAGGATCTTTTAAATCCTTGATTACAACTTGGTGAGGTGAAAAGTCTATGGTTTTTTCTTAACATGAATAAGTGATCAAATATACTGATAGAAGGTTGCAGAAAAGACTTGGAACACATAATACATCATTGAAATGGCCATTATCTACTTGAATTGTTCCAGACCATACAACACTGAGAGATCTATCTTCACTAACAAATATTTGTTTCGTGGTACATTAATTTAGAGTGGAAAAAATTACTTAATCATTAGCCATATGGTACAATTCTCTAGAATCAATAAGCCACTCATTAGAGGAAGAAGTAGAAGTTTCATTGAACGATAAACCAGAAGAAGAAAGTGCATTTCCATGAGAAGAAGAGTTATAATAAGAAGAATCAATATTGATGTTATGATTCTTCATCTTTTCTTATAAGGCTTCTATCCTTTTAAAAAATTTAAACTCCACATGACCATCTTGCCCAAAAAAGTTGCAATTTATGTCAATCTTCTTACTTTTGGATTTTGTTCCTTTTTCAGAATTAGGAGTAGAAGTTGGATGAGATTCTTTGTGACCCTTTTTTTTCTTGGTTTTGTGGTGAGGATGTTGCTTCTTTGTATTCTTGGATTTATCTTTATATTGAGACACTAAGGATTTTTTGGAAGTTCCTACAGTGTTGATCAATCCAAGCTACATAAGTTTATCTTCCTCTCAAATAAGAGAATAAAAAAAGGAATCAGGATTGGGAGTTTGGTAGTCACTCCCTAGAGCTTCTCTGGTGGCACAAAAGGTATATGAAAAGATAGAATATGCACTACCAAAATTATCCAGAATTAAACAAATGGATCAGTCATCCTTCACATCTATTTTATAGTCTTTACATAAAATTCTAAGTTTTTTAAACTTAAATAATATTCAATGGAAGGAAAATAATTGGGACTTAAAATTATTAATTGATTTTCAATCTAATAGGCTCAAATAATATTGTGTTTACCCAAAATGGCTTGAATATTTTCCCAAGCTTCATCAGGGTCATCAATTTCTTGAAGGTGAAACCTTAAATCACGAGAGATGGACATTTCAATTATTCCATGTACTTAGTCATTCTTACTATCCCATTTGGATTTTTTTTTACATTATTGGGTTCTTGTTATTTTCCCAAGGTAAGCTAGTACAATCATTTACTTCTTATGACATACTCCATATGGGATTTCCATGAGAATTAGTTGGTATTGGTAAGAAAAACATCACTAGGAGAATCGATATTAAAACAGACATAGAATATGGATTAAAATGATAAAAATGGTGGTAAGGATGGAAATTTCTCGAAAAAATATGTTGTTTAAAAAATACACCACTAAAAACAGACTTCAGGTGTGAAATTTATGGATTTTTCAAATAATTCATAAATGGTAATCAAAGAACCATGTGGCAAGTAGAAGTTGGTCCATGTGGTCATGCCCCTCCTTCACTAAATTTCTTATAACCTCACTTTTACAAATAAGTTTTTATGGAGTGACCCACTTTTATAGAATAAGTATGAATCACTTTTACAATGAAGTTACTTTGTAAATTAAAGTTGTATGAAAAAAACAACTAAAAAGTAATATTAAATTTACTTATAGTGATTCACTTTTATAATTTAAGTGAAATTCACTTTTAATAAATGCATGAACTTTTTCAAAAAGTAACAAAAAAGAGACTTGAACTCAAGACCTCTTACTAAATAAAGAAACTTTCAATCAAGTGAACTAGTGAAAAACACATTATAATTGTAAAGGAGGAGGATTGACTTGGTGTTGTTGTGATTGTTGTTGTTGGAGCTCCATTTGAATGTCTATGCTTAAAAAAAAAAATATTTTCATGTGTTCACATAGGGAAACAAAATCGCTCCTTGACAACAATAATGGGGTTAGATCTTAGTTAGCTTACCTAGAAAATGCAATTTTCCTCTCTATTTCTGATTTTCTCGAGGTCACATGGAGTGCATGGAATAGAGCATATGCAGACAAAAAAACATATTCCTCTCAATTTATGATTAGTGGATATCGCACAGAACACAGGAAAATGAGTATATGTAGATGAGAAAGAGTAGGAATCTGGAAATAAAAACATAAAACCAAAATATTGTTTCTGTCAAAAAGTTAAAAAGGGAAAATTTAGGCTTTATACCTCTAGATCTGACTGAAATGGTCATACCTTGGGAAAATGAAAACCTCTTCCAGTGAAAAAAAAGTGTTTATAACATAAATAAACACTCCAGATGCAATGGAATATTCCTCTCAGCCCATAAGTGTATGAAAATAACATAAACTAGAAATGTGGCAACACGAATTCAATATCTCGATATACAACCGAAGCGGGTCTTCAATCAATGTCTAGTGACATGTTCGACAACACATGGTATTCAAACAAAGGATGAATACCTTTGGAAACCACTCACACAGCCAAATCAAATATCAACACACCAATGTTTTTATGTGGTAAAACCCCAACATGGGGAAACATCCATGGGCCCAACCAATGTGCCCACTTGAGACAATTTATTAATGAAAAAGAAAAATGTTACAAGAGATTTTCTCACAATTGATCATTGGAAAATGAACCTCAATTCTCTTTGAATAGATATCATGGACCAGTCAGGTATTAAGCCACAAATCAATGTAGTCGTTAAGATAGATGAGAAAATGAGTCATCAAATCATTATATTTCTAGAACAATATCATGACCGTTGGATTACATAAATAAAAATGCATACTAATTCATACTAAATAAACACACTTTAACCTAATGACACATTAGACAAATTTGATCTTAAATAACTCTTAAGTGTCTAAATATCCTAGCAAGAGATAGAGTTTGGTTACAATGAAAAATGAAAGACTGCAGGGTCCTGGAAAGAATATTAGCACACTATGGTATGGACCTTTCAAGACATTGTAGAAGGTGGGAGATAGCACCTACGTACTACCTACCCCCATACATGTGCATTTACTTAGTGGTAAATGTGGAGAATATCAAATTCTACAAGCCTTCCATGTTGGATCAAGAAGAGGAGAAGGTATTACCTTCCATAGAGGACTTATCACTAGATGCTCAGGAAGAAGTGGTCCAAAAATACAAGACAAGGGTACCATGACCTTTGAAAAATTGGTTTGAAAGGACAATTTTTAGGAAAAGAAAAGTGGTACTTGAGGGAGAAGGTAGATGAAGAATTTACTTGCCTCATTGGGGACAAAAAGCCTCCCTAAATGGGGAGGTATGGTCTAGTTTGGATTATTATACTATTTTTCATCTATCTTGATTCTTCCAGAGTGGAAGAAAATGGAGGAATCAACTTACAGGGTCATTTTAATGGTAGGTCCTAGTTTGAAAATCTAAGGTTTGAAACCTTTCATAACCATTTTGAGGCATCAAAAAACACTTTTGGGGTCAAAATTTTATTGGATTTATCTTAGATCCCTTGATGTTATTACATGCATTGAGACCTTTCAAACAGTGTAAACTTTGCATCAAATAGGAGCTCATATGAAAAATTTATGCCTCCTCCAAGTTCACCTACAATGTTGACCATCATGGTACTAGTGGATGTCACGTCAACCCCCATTACTCACACATATGGGGCTAGCCGCATATGGAATTTCAATAATATTCTATAACTTCCAAAATGTTATTACAATTAAAGGTTGAGAAAGTCAAAACCCTACCCCTAGATGGCTATTGGACAATGTTAAATGTCAAGCTTCCAAGAGGAGAAGGGTTTCCATTCTTTAGCATTGTATTTGTTCCATAGTTGAGAAACGAAACTAGGGGTGGTATTTTGGCAACATAATAGATGAGTCGAGATTATGTAGCATCCATACAGGCCACAACTTCAAAGACAACTCCATATAGAGTGCATCTTTCTTTGTACTTGGATTTGAAGAAAAGAGAGTAGAGCGACCTCACCTTCTAGTTAGGTTTTCTCTCATATTATGATTCTTAGGTTATATATTGTGCTTATTTGTCAATGATGTGTGAGGGTTTATTTATGTTTTTAATTTTTCACATTTAAGCTATTTCATACATTTTAAGCAAAAAACCAGTAATTAAAAAAAATTAGGTCTAAAGGAAATTAACCTTCGCGACAAAAATTGCAGTATTTTATTATATTTGTTGTGATGAACTATCCAATGGAATATACATGGTAGTTTACAAATCACATTATCTTTAAAGGGTCCATGTGATGATTTGAGGCCTTGTTTATGTCCCATTAGCCTAAAAGCACCAGTTGCAGCCTAATCCCCTTGTTTTCCTCCACTTGTAGTCGCTAAGTCTCCAAAACCCATCCCTCACATGAAAAACCTACTAAGAGCATCCATATTACTATTGGAAACCAAATATTCCATTTAGAGGATGTATGTGTTCTTTGAGTATCAATAATGGCCTACATATTCATTTTCTATATTTTGAAATAACAAAATTTCTATGCAAAAGCATTAAAATCATAACATAAATATTTTGTAGCTTCAAGTTTTTTCGAAGAAGCTAAAGAATGAAAAAAATGGATCTGAATGTAAAAAATTATGGAAAATTTACTAAAATACTACATTTATGTTAAAAATAACGTGAATAGATTATAAATGCATGCAATTTTCTAAAGTGTGCACATGATGCCTATTTGGTCTCTTAGCTAGTTTGGAGGAATGTATGTGCATTCTTGTGAGAGTGCATGTCATAATTACCCATTTTTCATTTTTCACCCATCAACTTTGTGGAAGGGCCCTATGAAAAATAATGAAATCGGACGGTCCACCTTGGACCTACCTTTTCTATGCCAATCATAAGCATGTTTTTATGTCCCTCTTTGGTAAGTCCCTTGCTACATATAGTATTAACAAAGGATCATGACACTTTCATTGATAGGTGGTGGGTATCGTTTATAAAATATGAGAGCATCTTGAGTCATTAAGGACTAAGGGATGCAATCATCAAATCTTGTAACAAATTTTCTTTGGTTATCAAATTTGGCCATACATAAGGTTAGAGTTCTCATCAATGTGGGAATTCGAGTCGATTTATAATTTTGTAAATTGTATCATAATATCTCTATATAAAAAACATTTCCTTTCTCAATTGAGGCTAAGTTTTCATAAAAAAACATTTACTTTGTCAATTCAAGTTTAGTTCTCATCAAGTAATAGTAGACATATTGAAATGGAAAAATAAAACAATTATACTTTACAAACAATAATAAGTAAAAGACAAGGTGTGTGTGATGATGCATTTTCCTATATATGAAGAAGTAATATAAAATCACTCAAATGAATATGAAGATATAAGTAACCTTTTGTTGAATTTACTAGAAAAAAACACAATTATATTAAAGATATTTTAAGCATTACCAAAAAAATGAATATGTTGCAAGTTGAGACATCCTTACAATAAAGGATATCAAAATAAAAAATTATAAACATTGTAAATTTTAATTTGATAAATTTAATGTAAATAAATAAATAAATAAAATCTACTCTATAATAAAATTCTAATTATATTTTAAATTTCTCCACAATCCTATTAAGATTGTACCAAGAAAATAAATATTTTTTACCTTAAAATATTAGGTATAATTTTTTTTCTATAATAAGAAAAATAAAATTTGCATTGTTTATAAACTCAGTTCTGGGTCAATCCCAGGCTAACCCTACCACTTAGAACCTCGAATTGTAATATGCCAAAGTACATCATATATGTTATAATTACCACCATGATTTCACATCACAAGGATATGTTTGAACTGTAATATATGTTTGGTTGGATGGACTGTGTGTTGATTTTTCAGTGAAATTTAAATTCTTCCTCAACCTTCAAATCGTGCAAGATGTAATTGTGAGATGCCAAAGTAGTCCACAATATATGATTACAACGATTTCGTATCACGAGGATATTATTGAGGTAGTGGGTTAACTCAGAAGTAATCTTCTCTTTTCAGTTACTTTTTCAGTAGGTGTCTCTTTTTAAATTTTTTATTATTTCAAAATTTTGATTGATTTTTTTAGTATCTGCGTTGGTTTAAAATGGGGAAAAAACTCTAGGGTAAGGTTCTAAAATGCATGAACTTTGATCCATGCGAAACTCAGATTACCTTTGAAAATATGATCGAATTCAGGACCATCCTTTTTTGCTGAAAAGAAGATTTGTTTGCTCCCGAGTAAGCATACTCCTATGTTAGAATTGGAGTGCATTTTTGGTTGGTTGGGATTTGTGTTGAGTTTTCCGTGCAATTTCAATACATCTTTCCGAAAAGGTGCAAGTCCTTGTAAAGTAGAAAGGTGGCAGCCCTCATCACACGTCTTTAGAAGGTGCATAGCTTTAGGAGACAGTTCCAACTTTGATTTTCAAAATTTTATGCATGAAACTTGAGTTGAATTTCTCTAGGTCACCTGCTTCCTGGTACTCTATACGCCACACACCAACCAAGATGGCCCATGACTTGCTTTTCAAGTTTCTTATCGTCAATCAATATGTTTTTCATCCCTAAAAGGGTTTCTATGGTTCCCCCTTTCACCTCTCTACGAGGTTTTGCCTCCTACTTGGGTTGTGCCCTTGCTGGTATCTGAGGTTTATTCGGATATTGCAATGGCTCATGAGTGGTATCAGTCTCTGAATCATTATCTGTTTGTGCCTCAATATCCTCATCCTCATCCTCACTCCCTGATTCCACTCCAATGTAGTGGCTTTGTCCCTTTCCCATGCATCTATGCCCTGGGACCCAAGGGTCTCTACAGGAGAAGAAAAGATTCTTCCTCATCAACTCTCGTCACGTATCATCATCCAACTTGGCCTTGCCCTTCCATTCCCTTTGAGGATTCTTCTGATCCTTGTCTCTCTGTGGTACAAAGGTTTTGGTGAAGGGTTTAGGTTTTGGAACTGAATCAACCAAATAGTGTGTCGAATGGCATCCTGCAAGGTATGAGGCCGGTAGGCCTTCACCCATCCTCTCAAGGGTTATGTGAGCCCTTCTATGAATAGCATGACCAATCGGGCTCGGATATGTCTGTCACTGTCACTACTACCCTCTGAAACTCTGAGATGAATGCCTTTGTTGTGCTAGTTTCTGTCAACTGGGCTAGATCTCTGAAATGGATCTTTGGATCCCTCCTGTCAAATCTATCCATAAGTCTCTCTGTGAACTCTCTGTCGGAGATGATTCGATTGTGACCCAATGTCACAAATCTGTGATACGACCACTCGTGTGCCTCACCCTCCAAGTGTAGGGTGGTGAAACTGATGACATCTGACTCAGTCATATGGTTTATCTTGTAGTAGGTGTCTAGTTTCTGTGCCCAAGCTCTAGCGGTGCATTTGGACGATTCCTCAAAAGAAGGCATGGTGAGTTTACCAAATTTTCGGATGAAATCAATGTTATGCCCCTGCTACTACTCTTGTTGTGGTCCTCCCCTCTGTGGCTCTCTGGGGTGGTTCCCGAGTCTGATTCCACAATACTCGACTAAGGTCATATCCTGATGGAAGTCATGGCCCAATGTTGCATACTCCCTCTGATACTTTGCAATGTCCTCTACATGAGTGGGTGGTCTATGTGCTATCGATATTTGTGCTACTACTGTGGGTGCCCTCTAGAAACTGGGAAATATAGAGTATAATCGTAAACTAGATCTCATGGATCGTCACTGGAATACAATCGAATAGCATAAAAATACACGTGATCAAAAGATGAATGTAGATCTGATGCATGCATGGATAGATCGGTAGAATTATGCGACTCCAGAGAAATACGATAACCGCTACAAGATGGAAAACTCATCTAGAAGGATATACCATTGGAATGTGACAGAAACTGCTCCAATAGAAGCATCCTAGCCTCTAGACTGGAATGGATGAGTGTCGAATATCAGATCTGGCCTTTGAGGTACTAAATATGGACCCCTAGGGGGTTTGCGGACCTCCTGGGACACTGGATCTACCCCAAATGATTCCACTGATGGAATCAACTACTATAGAGCTCAAAACTATCATCTCGCCAAATGAGGAACTGGGTCGGAAGGGTTTCCCCAGATCTGTCTGGATGCTCCGTCTGCAACCCCAAATATACTGCCAAAAGAGTTGCGCCCTAAATGGTTGGAATATGTGCTCTACAAGATTCCACCGTCAAAATCTGATGATAAATGGCTCAATAGAAGTACCCTGACTAGATCTCCACTAGATCGGAAGGAAACTGCAACCTGAGCTCAGACCTCGTGCAACTCCACAAACCCTCAATCTGACTTGCACCCTCACTGGCTGAGATGCGCCGACTGTACTGGATACTCTTGACTAGCTCAGTGAAATACCTAGATGGTATCTCCGATGGGCTAGGGTGTGTCTCTCAACACCGAAATCGATCAATGGTGGTGGTTTCCTCCAGAAATCCACAAAACAGCAAGGTTGACTCTCTTCCTCCTCTGGGAACTCTCAACATCAAATCATAACAATGCATAATGAGGAATTAGGTCAAATTCCTCCCTTTATACCATTCCCAATCTAAGTCACCATTGACCTCACTTAAGCTAGGCACTTTTCCTCCTAAGGTGAATAATTAATTAATTAAGTCCCCCTTTAGTACCTTTTCATTCTAATTCTTTGTTAACTTAGGCTTAAGTGACCTTTCCTAAGTATTTTGGCTTAATTAATCGTTTAGCCATCAATTCCTCCTTATTTCTCCATCTTGTTCCCTGTTTGTGCCTGACTATAGTCTACGGGAACACATAGACTACTAAGTCACTCCCTGCTGGCCTACTCTTGGGAACGAGACATCACAATTTGGAGGAATGTATGTGCATTCTTGTGAGAGTGCATGTCATAACTACCCATTTTTCATTTTTCACCATCAATTTTGTGGAAGGGCCCTATGATAAATAATGAAATCAGAAGGTCCACCTTGGACCTACCTTTTCGATCCCAATCATAAGCATGTTTTTATGTTCCTCTTTGGTAAGTCCCTTGCTACATATAATATTAACAAAGGATCATGACACTTGCATTGATAGGTGGTGGGTATCATTTATAAAATATAAGAGCATATGGAGTCATTAAGGGCTAAGGGATGGATTCATCTAATCTCGTAACAAATTTTCTTTGGCTATCAAATTTAGCCATACATAAGGTTAGAATTCTCATCAATCTCGGAATTTGAGTCGATTCATAATTTACTAAATTGTATCATAACATCTCTATATAAAAAGCATTTATTTCTCAATTGAGGCTAAGTTTTCATAAAAAACATTTACTTTGTGAATTCAAATTGAGTTCTTATCAAATAACAACAATAAACATACGGAAATGCAAAAATAATACAAGAAAAGAATATTTATACTTTGCAAACAAACATAAGTAAAAGTCTAAAGACAAGGTGTATGTGATGATGCATTTTCCCATATATATGAAGAAGTAATAGAGCACCCAATTCAATATGACATATGAGTAACTTACTAGCCTATTGAATTTACTAAAAAAAAATACAATTATATTAAAGATATTTTAAGCATTAAAAAAAAAATGAATATATTGCAAATTGTGACATTGTTAAAGTAAAACTTAGAATAAAAGATATCAAAATAAAAGAGTAAAACTTAGAGTAAAAGATATCAAAATAAAAAATTGTAAAAATTGTAAATTTTAATTTGATAAATTTAATATAAATAAATAAATAAATAAAATCTTCTATATAATAACATTTTAATTATATTTTAAATTTCTGCACAATCCTATTAAATTTGTACCGAGAAAATAAATATTTTTTACATTAGAAAAAGAAAATTTGCATTGTTTATAAACTCAGCTGTGGGTCAATCCCACGCTAACCCTACCACTTACAACCTCGAATTGTAAGATGCCAGAGTACATCATATATGTTATAATTACCACCATGATTTCGCATCACGAGGCTATGTTTGAAGAGTAATATATGTGTGGTTGGATGCACCGTTTGTTGATTTTTCAGTGAAATTTAAATTCTTTCTCAACCTTCGAATCGTGCACGATGTAATTGTGAGATGCCAAAGTAGTCCACGATATATGATTACAATGATTTCGCATCACGATGATATTTTGGAGGATATGTTTGAAGGAGTGGGTTAATTAGGGAGTAATTTTTAATTTAGAGTTATTTTTCAGATAAATTTTTTAAAGATTTTATTTTAATTTTTTAGTAAATTCAAAATTTTGATATTTTTTGAGTATTTGAGTTGATGGCAAAACTCTTAATATATGATTCTGAAATATATGAAATTTTGATTATACAAAACAAAAAATTAAATTTAAAACTGATTCTGAAATACATGAAACTTTGATCCATACAAAACAAAAAATCAAACTCAAACCCTAATTTTTTTAAGATATGTTTGCACCCAATCAGCATACTCCTATGTTTGAATTGGAGTGCATGCATGGCTGGTTGGACTTTGTGTTGATTTTTCAGTGCAATTTCAATCCGTCCTTCCGAAAGGTGGCATAGCTTTATGGAAGGTGCATAGCTTTAGGAGACAGTTCCAACTTTGATTTTCAAAATTTTATGCATGAAACATGAGTTGAATTTCTCTCTGCTTCCTGGTACTCTACGCGCCACCCACCAACCAAGCTGGCCCATGATTTGCTTTGCAAGTTTCTCATCGTCAATCAATATGTTTTTCATCCCTTTTATATTAAATAGAAACTCGATTGGCATCCCAAGCCCTCTCTGTCATCAGCCTGGTCTGCGAGGATTCCCACGTCGCAGAGATTGCAAGCCAGTCCACAACAGATTTCTTCGGATTCTTTCCTCCCAGGATCTATATCTTTGATACTTTTGTTTGTGATTAGCATCGATCAGATTCATTTAATTAGTGTATCTTGTGTGCTTTGAGCAGAAAAGTAAAAACAAAATGGAGATCCATAGTGGCGTAAATCACGTTTCAGCAAAGCGTCTTTGCAACGTTTTACGGATCGCTTACTTTATGATGAGAAAAGGTCTCATCTCCAAACACAAGATGCTCATGGACATGCATTTGATGATGGAGAGAGGAAAAGTATATGGAAGAAGTCTGATGAATCTAGTGTTCCATCATTCCAGAGGCAACAGCGATGGGGGCTTTGGGCTCCAAGAATATGAATTCTCCTGCAGCAACAGTCCTGCCAATCCAGTTCGCTTACAGATAGCCAAGAGAAAACATCACCACTTTCCCCACTTTCCAGTTGAAGATGACAAAGAAGACTTCAATGCTTTTGCTCTTCCCCATTTGGACGACGGCAATGAATACTTCAGCAAGGATTTCCTTGACCATAGTGATCTGCCTACCCTTGAAAAAATGAGCCCGTTGTTGTCTCCTCTGTCTCGAAGGACAATAAGCTCAT
>JASDQU010737745.1:23890-38109 GCA_032191745.1 Picea mariana | reverse complement strand
GAAGACTTCAATGCTTTTGCTCTTCCCCATTTGGACGACGGCAATGAATACTTCAGCAAGGATTTCCTTGACCATAGTGATCTGCCTACCCTTGAAAAAATGAGCCCGTTGTTGTCTCCTCTGTCTCGAAGGACAATAAGCTCATATGGTGAAGAAAATAATGCCTGTCAGGTCGACAGGCAAGCCGAGGAATTCATAGCTAAATTCTATGAACAGTTGAGGGTACAGAACCAGATGTCTTTTCGGCGATACCAGGAAATGCTTGACCGGGGTACACGTTAAAGAGTCCAACCTGAAAATCTTCAACACCAGGTAAGCAAACTCTGTATACAGAAATGGCCCATTTTCAGTGCCACTGAGAGAAAAATAACCTGTCTACATAGGGGAAGAAATTTCCAACAGCGCACCTTATAAACAAGACAGCAAAAACATTGAATGAGAGGAATATCCAAGGCGAAATAGGTTGCATGTCCTTCTATACCAATTTCTTCAGTGATAGAAGAATTTAAGTGAATGAGTGAGATTGAGTCAGATTAAAAACCAAATAGTGTCGTTTGGCACTGTACTCGTCTTATGGTATTATAATTTATTTGGGTTTATTCAGGTGTATATAGAAATATAACCATGAAGGAGCATTCTGAAATTTTACAACATAATATTCATGTTATTATGAAAATATTCATGTTATTATGAAAATTGAATCATGCTAAAAAGAATAACAATTATTCTTCACAACCATCCAAATTATACTTAATTGAATGTTTTTTATTTTAATTTAATTACATATCATACTACAGTTTTGATTTATATTGCATTTTGCTGCTGTAGTATAGGTGTTATGTGGTTATTTTTAAAGCTAACAGCTTCTTATAATGTTTTTGCACAATGTTGGTAATTTAATTACATTTTAAATGACAATTTTGATATCTATAATGTTTATATTACATTTTATTACTGCTGTGTGTCATGTGCTACTCTTTTTAACTTGATTATATTTCTAAATGGCATTTTTTATTTCTACAATGTTTTTTATAATTTAGATGTTTTAAATTAGGAGGTGGTGGAGTTATATCTATGGTTGTTTTTTTACTTTAATGGGAGTTTTGATTTCTATAATGCTTTTGTGTATTTTGGTATTTTAAATTAGAAGGTGGTGGAATTATATATTTCCAACTATGCAAAATCTGTTTTCAGGTATCAGAGATATATTTCTCAAGCAGTGAAAATTTGTTGTAAGGCATCATATGACAGAAGCCATGAAGAATGTTAGTTCAAAATCTGTTGTCAAGAATCAGAGATATATTTCCAAGCAGTCAAAATTTGTTGTAAGGCATCATATGACAGAAGCCATTTTATGGAAGTTCCTTTAAGATTGAGAAGGAAGTTTGTTTAAGTTTGAGAGTGATATGTGTTAATTTAGTTGGGAGAATAAAGCTCCAAGCCCATCACACAATTATTTTATTTTTTAAATAAGATTATTTAACTGAAAGATATTTTTCTAAAAATATCTTAAATATTGAAATTATTAATTATTCAAGTTTTTTGAATTTTTAGGATTTTACAATTAGTCATAATGTTAGATAACTTTTTTGGATATTCTACTCATCATCAAAGATAAATGAAATTAATTTGTTTATGAGGATGGATGAAGTGTCCACTAAAATTTTTGAACATTTCAAAACTTTATACACAATTTTTATGCAGAAAAAATTGTCTAAAACTATTTAAATTTCCACCTTACAACTTTTATCTTAAACAATAGTTATTAACAGAAAACAATTTAACCATTATTTAAAAAAAAAAATTAATCAATATATATTTTTAAAGGAATAAATAAATAATTTATAAATTAAAATATTTGAAACATATACTAATGTACCATGGTAATCACTTTTAATTTAAAATATTTATCTACTATAACTTAATACATATAATAAAAAAGTCTTTTATAGTAGCATTCATCAATACTTTACTAACACATCTCTAGAACTTGTGTGTGTTTAGTGTAACAGTAACCAAGCTATATTATTATGTAAATGGACTTCTACATATCAAAATTAATTTTAGTTTCTTTTTAAGAAAATATCTCATTGTTTTAGTTGTCTATAAATACAAACTAAAGTAAAATAATATATAATATAATGCATATATATCAGATAATATAATATAATGTATATCTTTGTGCATATGCGTTTTTYTTCACTAAGCTCTATGGRTGCATGTGCTCTTCCTTCACTGCAACTTGCACATGTTCGTGCTCTTCCTTCTCTACAACTTGTGTATAATGTCGGGAAAAAACCTAGAAAAGTAAGCTCAACTTCATCCCTTTGGCTCCTACAACTTCTCCCTTCACTAAACTTTGTTGCCACAGACTCACTACTCYAGATCTATCAATAGTATATGCCCATAACACTTTAAAACATAGATATTCAATGTGCTCAATAGGTGTTAATAAGAATCTCTTGAAGTCTTATTTATACTTTTCAAGTGACCTCCTTTAGGGGATAGGTTGTAACTATTTTACCCCTTTTTCTTATTTTAGGGATAACCCACACTCTCTTCTTGCAACCACTTTACGCTTAATCAAATTCTTGTTGCGACTCTTTTACCCATAATGAATTACTTGTAACTATTGACCTTCTAGGGGCTTCTAGATCATTATTCAGGGTCCTCTAACTTCACAAGGTGATAACTCCTCAACTGCGAGGAGCCACATGGTGTGCCACCTATCATTGGAAATGAAATCAATGGAAAAGGGTAAGTTTCCTTGGGGATGCTCCAACCTTATGAACTTGCCTTGGGGATACTCCCCCTATATGCACTCCTCGTGGGGATGCTCCTCTTGTCTACACTCTCCTTGGGCCTTCTCCCCCTATTTGCAAGCTTCATATTGTTCTACTGACTTTTTCTCTACCTAGTGCTTCCTTGTGTAAATCAATGATATATATTAAAAGAATTAAAAATTTCTTGACTCCAAGTTTCTATCAAAGATACTCAAAATTCTCTGTTGGAAGAGGCTTGGTGAAGATATCTACAATCTACTCCTTTGTCCCAATGTACTCTAGCTTGATGTTCTTCTCTGTAGCTTGTTCTCGTAGAATGTGATACTTGATCGAAATTTTCCATGTCTTGGAATACATCACTGGATTTTTTGAGATATTGATAGCACTGGTGTTATAAAAAAATATCATAATGGGATCATAATAATCCACTTGTATATCCTGCAAAGATTGTTTCATCGAGAGGACCTGAGTACAACATGTTGTTGCTGCTATATACTTTTGTTGTAGATAAAGCTACTAATGATTGCTTCTTTCTTAACTAGGATACCAAACACTCACCCAAATAGACAACTTCTCCACTTTTACTTCTTTTGTCGGTAATGCTTCCAGCCCAATCTACATCTGTATAAGTAACTAGAGATAGTTCATTTCCTTTTGGATACCATAACTCATAATATTATGCTTCTTTGAGATATATGAATATTCTATTTACATCCATAGCATGTGTTTCCTTTGGTGCTAATTGAAATCTTGCTACCTCTCCAATTGCTTTCATTACATCTGGTCTTGATGACATCACATAGAGAAAGAAGTCAATCATTGATCTGTAGAGTCTCTTGTCTACATCATTGGATTCATCTTCTTTTCTCAAATTGCAACTTGTTTTCATAGGATTACTTACATGCTTACAATCTTCCATTCCAAACATTTTTAGCATTTCTTTAATATACTTGGTCTGTAAAATAAATATACGTGTATCACATTGGTATATCTAAAGTCCCAAAAAGAAAGTGAACTCACCAAGCAAAGACATTTCAAACTCATTCTACATGTCTTTACCAAACGTCTAACTCATCATGTCATCATCGCTTCCAAAAATAATGTCATCAACATAAACTTTGATTATTAATATGCTATCCTCATTTATCTTTATGTAGAGTTTACTGTCTACATTGCCTTTTATGAAACCTCACTGCTATAAATACCTATCCAAGCTTGAGTACCATGCTCTGGGGGCTTGCTTGAGAAGATATAGTGCTTTCTTCAACCTACAAACATAATCTTCCCTTTTTGACAACTGAAATCCTTCTCGTTGTTCAATGTAAACTTCTTCTTCTAATTCCACATTTAGAAAGGATGATATAACGTCCATCTAATATACCTTGATCTTCTTTGAACATGTATAAGCCAAGATTAACATTATGGCTTCCATTCTGACAACCGGGGGAAACATTTCTTCAAGGTTTATTCCCTCAACCCGGGCATATCCTTTGTATACTAGCCTTGCTTTATTTATACTTACCTAACCATTCTCATTCAACTTGTCACAAAATACCCATTTTTTGTCGATCACATCCTAGTATTTCGATCTAGGAACCAGTTCCCATGTGTCATTTTTCTCTATCTGATCCAATTATTCATCCATATCCTTTATCTAGAGTTCATCCTTATTGGACTCTTCAAAACTGTTTGGTTCAACTGTATATAACAATGTTAGGTGTTGGTGTCCAGGTAAAATTATTCTTCTTTGGCTTTCAACTCCTTCATCTTTATTTCCAATAATTTATTCTAGTGGATGTTTTTTTTTGTGCTCATTGGCTAGGTGTCTTAGGAGGTATTTGTTATTCATATTCTTCTTCTTCTTCTCTCTACTCTTCTTCTTCTTCTTTTAGATCTTCCTCATTATCATGTTCTTCTAAATATTTGTTTCTTTCTTTGTCTTTCCGTATATATGCTTCATCAATCATTACATTGATGCTTTCCATGATTTTGTTGAGTCTTGGACTGAAGCATTTATATGTTTTTTCTTTTGTTTGAATACCCAACTAGTATGCCTTTGTCAACTCAAGAGTCAAATTTTCCGAGCATGCCATCTTCTCTTTGGATATAATATTTTCTTCCAAATACTCTAAAATGATTCACATTTTCCAGTATTCATTTCCATAACTCATAGGGAGTTTTATCACTATTACTTATGAGCATTCCTCTATTTAGAATATGAACTGTTGTATGTACTACGTGTCCAAAAGATGTCACTCAACTTTGAATCTTTCAACATGGTTATATCCATTTCTTTTATTGTTCTGTTCTTTCTTTCGACAACTCCATTTTGTTGAGGTGTCCTCACTACTGAGAATTGTCTTTTTATTCCATGTTCACCATAGAAATCCATAAATTCCTTTGATGTAAGATCTCTACCATTATCTAATATCAAACACTTGACATTCAAATCCATCTCAGTCTAAACCATTTGTTTGTATATCTTGAAGTGTTTGAATTCCTCTGACTTCTTCCCGAGAAAGAAAAATGCAGTCATTCTTGTGTAGTCATCCACTAGTAGCATACAATAATGTTTTCCATTTAATCCCTTTGTTCTTGTAGGTCCATATAGATCAGTGTGTACAATCTCCAATGGTTTTGTCATGGAGTATTCTTTTGATTTGAACTTGGTCCTTGTATGTTTTCCTTGTAGACAATGCTCACATAGAGTATTTGTTGGCTTTGAGATCTCTGGCATTTCTTTCATTTCTTTTTTTCTACTGATTTTGACAAGGTTATCAAAATTCATTTGACCCATCCTTCTATGCCAAAGTCAACTTTCATTTTCATTTCCTAAGAAACATTTCCCCCTTCCTATCTCATTGATGACATATATGTTTTTTTAGGTTCTTCTAGCTATAGCCACCAATTTTCCGGATCCTTCTTTTCTGATCTCACATTTTTCTGATTCAAACAAAAGTTTGTTTCCTTGATCACACATTTGACTAACACTTAGAACATTTTTCTTCATATCTTCAACCATAACATTTTCTACCTTGGAATCTTTTCTCCCAAGCTCAATTGTGTCTCTACCTATTATTTTGGTTGAGTTATCATTTCCAAATGAAACTTTTCCATCTTGTTCCTACCTTAGAGTCATAAACCTATTCTTGGCACATGTCATATGCTTCGAACAACCATTTTCAACATACCACACACTTTTCTTGTGTTGTGATTGTATACCAAGCGAGCATTATTCAGTGTTGAATTGATCATACTTTCTTCTCCATATCCTTTGTGGTTCTTGTTTATGACTATTGATATTCTACTTTGGTTCCTTGGGAGGAACAATCAATCTACAATCTTTGGCCATGTGTCCAACATTGTTGCACTTGTAGCACTCTATTTCATTACTCAGTGAACCAAAATTGTTGTGATTTTTGTTTTGTGCTTCATGTCACTTTTTGTTTGAATAACCTTCATAGTCACTTATATTATTGGAATAGGCTCTACATTTTGCAACTTTGTGACCAAAATTGTTACAAGAATAACATAAACCAACAAAAATAGTTCGATTCCTAAATGTAGGAGATCTTCTAAATGGTGATTATCTTTTGAAGTCTTGTTCTTCTTGAGAATTTGTTTATTGTTGGTTATGTTCTATGAATATTCTAGGTGGTCTAGTTCCTCTGCGATTTTCTTCATGAGTACCTTTGACTATTTCTGCATAGGTGTTTTTTTTTGCTTCCTGATTTGTTTTATTGGAGCTTGAACCTTTCTCAGTCTACATCTATTTGTATCCTAGCCTAGACTTGTAATAGTATGGAATTTTACTGTTGATGATATCATCCAATATCTTGGTGTTTTTTTGCTGCATGTATTTTTTCTAAAGATCTTTTCTTAAGGTGACCATTTCTTCTTCTAAAATTTCAATCATCTTCTCCTTATATTCTAATTGATTTATGAGTGTTTGTTCAATCCTTCTATCTTCTTATACCTATATTTTTAATTTCGTGATTATCTACTTGATTTCTTATGAGTTTGATTTTTGAGATCCTTCTTTCTTCTTTAATTCTTCCTTGAGTGACTTGATTTTCTTTCTTTCTTTCCCTAGTTCTTCTAAGGTGTTGATTAATTCTACTATGAGGTTGACTTCACCTTATTCTTCAAAATATTATTTATCATCTTCTGTTGGAATGAAGAGTAATTGATGCGGGAGCATCGCCTTCAAAGTCAAATATGCAAGCGTGGAGGTAGGGATATGACATCTGAGCATGACATAATTTCAAATCAACAATTAACTTAGAAATAAACGAGTTGTTGAGATATTTTGGAAACAACGTTTTTAAATATGTGTGTTTGTAAAGTCGTGTAGGACTGTAAGGAGTTGCAGATAGAGATTGTCAACTCTTATCTGATAATAACTAATATTTATTTATTATAGGACAAAGTTGGTAACCGCTAGAAACTGATAGGATAGGTTGCAGACATGACGGAGAAGAGCTCGAGGAGCCACTCCTTAGATACTATTTGTTGTTGTTGTATTGTATTAGAGAGGGATACAAGAGTAGAAAAGATTAGAAGAGAGTAGTATATAGGAGAAGAAAGATGCAGTGAAGAACTTTAATACTGTGTAATTTATTTCATGAATGAATAGAATAGACAAAATTGTTCCAATTCCTTGGACAATGTTCATTTTGATGTGTGATTAAATGAATTATGCATTTTGTATGTGTTTTAGTTCATTTTGTTTCTGCGTTATTGTTTAAGGTTGATCACATGAGTTTGTGACGAATTGGATTAGTTTCAATCATTATGCTTCTGAGAACTTGTATGCAAGGTGTGCATGTCGTACGCAAGAAGTGCATTGACAAAGTCTTGAATTGACTCACAGAAGTTCAGAAGGGACGGTAGGAACTTAGACCAAGTGGAAGGAGTGCATAGAGTCAAGGAGAAACTAGGTGTCGAAGAACCAGTACAAAGGAGCGCAAGGAGTGCGGGAAGAATTTCTTTTAAAGAAATCCTTCGATATTAGTTTGTTTAGATCCCAGGAACACAAGGAGTGCATGGGAGATCAAGATATTCAAGGGGATAAAGCTCAAAAGAGATAGCGAGGATAATTATTTGAAGGCGAGTGAAGCTCTAAAGGATTCACGAATTATCGATCAAGATCCATCCAGGAGGAAGAGGGATCATTTTAGATCAATGGATCTAGGCAAGGTGTGTGAGTTTTAGGTCTCTTGAAGCACAGAGGAGAGCGGATTGCCAAAGTCCTGAAGTGATTTGGGACCACTCATCGTCAAGAGGGATAGGTGTCACAAGATCCACAACTCCGGAAGTTTGCGGACGAGGAGGAGGTGAAATCGCTGAAGTAGATCCTAATCGTTGATAGCTAGGAGATACGTATCAGCAGATCAGAGGCTTCGAGAAAATTCACTTCAAGAGTTTCAGTTGAGAGTTGAAACTCTCGAAACCTGAAGTCCGAAGTAAATATGGAATGCCAGATCTAGAGGGACGGGTGGCGATGGATCGCGAGCTTCAGATAAAAGCATCTGGGTTTTAGTTGAGAATTGAGATTCCCAAAATTTGAAGTCTGAAGTGAATCTGGACCGTCAGATCTAGAGGGACACGTGATGCAAATCCATGGACTCTGGGTGGAGACCCAAAGTGAATCTTAGTTGTCCGATTCAGGACACACGACAAAAATCCGCGCACTTTGAGGGAAAGTGAAGGTCGAGAGTTTAGTTTTATGAAGCCCAAAGACCCAAAGGAATCGCAACCATCAATCTGCGGGAGGCACGTGTCAATAGAGCATGACATTCAAATCAAATCATTTGGAGGAAGGTGAAAGTTGAGAGTTGATATTTTCGAGGTACGAAATCTTGAAACGGTTAGAGTCGCCAATTTGAGGAGGACATGTAGCAGGAGATCTGTCATTGCAGAGAAAGTAAGGTTGGAGAGTTGAAAACTCTGAAACCCGAATCGTGAAGCAAATCACGATCATTGATTTGAAAATGGAATATCTAAGTTGTTGATTTGGAAGGGGAATATCAAATTCATTGATCAAGAGGCCCCACGCAATATCACAAGATTGACGGTCACGCTCAATTGTGGGGACAAAAAGTGCTTGATCTTTAAAAGTTTGAGAGCGAGCCGCAATTGAAACCACTATATTGCCAAAAGGACGCATGGTGATTGGTAGGGAATTGCGGGGAGAAAAGTGGGTTGATCCCAAACCAATTTTGGTCACCCCGCAATCATGTGTTTACGTGAGGTCATAGCCCAAGGTCACATCTAGGAAGGGGCTAGCGACTGGAACACAATAGTTCAGCAGCGCGAAGGGAGAGGTGGTGGTTTCCATAGTACCTACACCAAAAGGCCAAAAGAGCATGTGTTCAATTACAGAGTGAGGCCATCAAGGTTTTAGAGAGCTGATTTGGCTCGTTGAATTGAAGGTCATTGATTGGTAGGTCGCGTAGCCCAAAGGAGAGTAGGGGAGTTGCATTAGGTGGTATCAGAACCATTGAATTTGTTTGCAGACAACAGAAAAATGAGAAAGGATCTAAATTGGTATCATTATTGGTATCAAGAGTTGATTATGTTTATAGATTCATAAGGAGAGGCAGTGGAGTCGTGCCACCCAGAAGGCGCAGAGAGAATCCGGAAATGGAAGAAGAAATGAGACGACTGAGAATGAGATTGGACGCCATGGAAACATCGCATAGGAGAGCACCAGACACTAGAGATATCGATGAAACTGAAAGCGAATAGATAGAGGTCGAAGAAGATGTAGTTGAGGATGCTACAAAAGACCGCTTATTGAAAGTTGTTTGAAGAATAGGAGCCAGAGAAAAAATAGAGGTACCAATGTATGAAGGCAGTTTAGAAGTTGAATACTTGTTGGATTGGGTATATGCTATGGACAAGTACTTCAATTACGAATATATTGAAGAAGAGAAGATGGTGAAGCATGCAGTAACAAGAATGAAAGGTCATGTAACACTATGGTGGGACGAACTGCAAGCCGATCGTAGATGCAAGGAAAAGGGGAAAATTAAAAGCTGGGATAGGATGGTAGCCAAGCTAAAAGAAAAATTTATCCCAAATGACTATCAAACCAATATGTTCAAAAGATTGCAGAACCTGAGATAGAAAATTTCATCAGTGAAAGAATACATTGAGGAATTTTATAGACTAAACATTAGGCTAGATAGAAAGAGAATGAGAATGAAAAAATAGCCAGGTATGTAAATGGACTGAGATATGAAATACAAGAGGAGATCAGCATGATGTCTATTAGTAAAGTCGAGGATGCTTATCAAGCAGTCTTGAAAGATGAAGAGAAATTGTCTAGAAAGAAAAGCCAACGAAACAGAGGAGGAAATTCAAGAAGAGGTAAGGGAACCAACAGAGAGAAGTTCCAGAAACCAAAGCATGAAGTTGGAAAGCAACATAGTCACCCTAAGAAAGGTGGAAGTTCTAAGGAAGGACAACATGGAGGAAGAAGCTCTTTTCCTAGAGGAAGAGGAAGAGCCATAGGAGGTAAAAATAGATGTTATTCCTGTGGAAAAACAAGGCACATGTCTTGGGAATGCCCAGAGAAGAAGAAAGACACTAGAGGAGGAGAAGCANAGAGGAGGAAATTCAAGCAGAGGTAAGGGAACCAACAGAGAGAAGTTCCAGAAACCAAAGCATGAAGTTGGAAAGCAACATAGTCACCCTAAGAAAGGTGGAAGTTCTAAGGAAGGACAACATGGAGGAAGAAGCTCTTTTCCTAGAGGAAGAGGAAGAGCCAGAGGAGGTGAAAATAGATGTTATTCCTGTGGAAAAACAAGGCACATGTCTTGGGAATGCCCAGAGAAGAAGAAAGACACTAGAGGAGGAGAAGCACACATTTCAGAAGCACAAAAGCATGTGGAAGTAGAAGCAACAGAAGGAGGAAAGAACCTCATGATCAGGAAATTTTTTCTTAAACTAGATAAGGAGGTAGAGGAACCAGTTCAGGGAACAAGTCTATTCAGAACTTCTTGCAAGACCAAAGACAGAGTTTGCAAGGTGATCATAGACAGTGGGAGCACTGACAATCTAGTATCCACATAGATGGTGGAGAAACTGGAGCTGAAGGAAACTGCACATCCAAACCCATACAAGGTATCATGGTTTCATAAAGGACATCAAGTAATGGTAAGACAACAATGCCATGTTGAATTTAAAATAGGAGGTTATAGGGATGAAATATTATGCGATATAATTCCTATGGAAGTCTGTCATATTTTATTAGAGAGACCATGGCAGTTTGATAGATAAGTTATTCATGATGGGAGGAAGAATACTTATATCATAGATAAGAATGGTAGGACACATATGTTGCTGCCAATAGAGGACAAAGAGAAAAATAAGAAATCTAGTTCAAGTATACTTCTCATGAGTGGGAAGGAAATCTTGAATGAAGTCAAGAAGAAGCAGGAGAGGTAGCTTGCTATAGTGAGGAAGTTCAGAGTTATCCTTACAAATAATTATGTGTAAGATTTACCTAAATAAATCTAGGAATTGTTAGAAAACTTTGCTGACATAGTGGTGGATGAATTACCTCACTCATTGCCACCCATTAGAAGTATAAGCCATCATATTGACCTTATTCTAGGAGCTAGTTTACCAAACAAAGAATCTTATAGGTTGACACCTAGAGATAATGAGGAAGTAAAAAATGAAGTCCAAGAGTTGTTGGATAAAGGTTTAGTTAGGGAAAGCCTAAGCCCATGCGCAGTACCAACTGTTTTGATTCCAAATAAGGATGGACGATGGAGAATGTATACATATTCCAGAGCCATCAATAAAATCACCATTAGGTATAGATTCACTTTACCTAAGATGGACGATTTGATGGATTGTTTGAGTGGAGCAATCTATTTTTCCAAGATCGGATTGAAGAGTGGATATCATCAAATAAGGATGAGAGAGGGAGATGAATGGAAGACAACATTCAAGACAAATGAAGGTTTTGTTGAATAGTTAGTCATGCCATTTGGGTTGACAAATGCCCCAAGCACATTCATGAGATTAATGAATGAAGTATTGAAAGACTTCATAGGAAATTTTTTCATATTGTATCTGGATGACATAATAATATTCAGTAAGACAAAGGGAGAGCACTTAAAAAATTTGACAGCGGTGATGAGAAGGYTGYAGTAAGAAAAAATGTTGATAAATCTGAAGAAAAGCTCTTTTATGAAGACATAACTCATATACTTGGGTTTTGTGATCTCTTCAAATGAATTGAAGATGGATTGTTGGCCCTTGGGTATGAAATGAAGCAAAKATTGAGGAAGAAAGGAGAAGTAYGAACTTCACAGAAGGCACATAAACCAAGGAAGGGTCAGAGTGGGAAAAGAAGCAGAAAAGAAGCAGAAAAGAGGGAGAAAAGAAAGGAAAAGCTAGTCATTGGAATAGAAGATCGAGGAAGATAAAGCAGTAAGGAAGATGGATCGTGGAMAACTCAACAASCGAAAAAATTCACCAATGGATGCTTTGGATCACCTCATGAAAAATAAGGAAGGACAGGCTAGYGAAGCCCTTAAAACACGRGTCAAGTGGACCTAGGGTTTAGGCACCTAGGGTTTTGGATCTAGGGTTTTGACACCTACACTTTTTCCATGTAATGTATAAATAAAGGTCTAGAAGACCTAGGATGGGGTTGGTTGATAATATGATTGTTGTTGTTCATTGTTGATTACTATTGTGGAGAGCACTATTGAGTCTGTATTCTAGATATTCAGTTGGGTGCGAAGATCAACCCTACAGTTGGGTGCGTAGGGATGGAAGAGGAAGAGAGAAAGAGAGAGAGATCTGCAGCTAAGTGCGCAGATAGAACTGTATGTTTTCATATAATACATCAAGAAACACAATTCTATGGATGTAGCCCTAGGGAGAGGGTGAACCATGTATATGTTGTTCTTCTATATGGTTGATGTTGTGTTATGTGCTATTTGTTATACTTTTATTGCATTGTTTTGTCAGATAAGAGATATAACCACATGAGGTAAGCATAATAGTGGTAAATAATACCAAGATTATTGTGTGTTTTTGTCCTAGATTCAATTTGCATTTCCTCTAGTTGTAGACACCTGTGTCCTGCAACCCCCTATTGCTACTTTGGGTGAGACTGCATCTTCTTCGCAGCTATTTTCGAAAGTTTTGGTATTTAGGGTTTTTTTGGTGCCTTGTTGAAGCGTTGAACCCTGGGTCTGCCCCTGTGCCAACAAATGGTTCCGTTGCCAGGACCAGGATATTTTTGAGGGTATGTCAAGGTGGTTTCCATCGAAGACAGAAATTCAGAAGTGGATAGAAAAACAAGAAAAGGACTTCGCTAAATCTCAGGACGAGAACCCTAGCATTAGTATAGAAGACTGGTTGGGAAGGTACATCTTCACTGACATAAATGAGATTTTATTTGCAGGAATTCACAAGGAGTTATACGAGTGGTTAGCTAGATTAGCAGATACCCAATTTCAGATCAGATCTAGACCACCTGTGGTTTGAACAATGGTGTTGATCACGAAGGTCAAGAGAGTTGATAATGTTGTGTCTAGAGCAATGGATCTCTAGTTTGATATCACTATTGGAGGGTAGATTACTGATTTTTCCATTGACAGAGTCGAATCATATAGTCAAGTAGAGAGGTATTTCTTTAAGGGATATAGAGGAAATTTCCTACACTTTTTGAAGATGAGGATTAAGATGTTATTGCATGAGAAGAATATCCTGAAGATAAAATGAAGCTAATGTTCAAGAATTCAGACAGCGACAGTGACATAGAGGTTGGACTCATGCGAAGTGGGAGACCGTTCAGAGAGGTTCCTCTTGCGAACTTATTCAAGAAAAGATACGAAGATGAGGGATTCTATAGCGGAGAAGAAGCAGATCTAAAATACAAAGAGTATTCATAATCTGTAAGAATAGAGGAGGTATAGACTGAGGAAATTCGTCGAGGAGAGCCAGAAAATTCAGGAACTGCACCTACTGTCAAAGTAAGTACTATTACTCCTCTTGTTGTTTTAGAAACATTAAGTAACCATAGTAACCAAAATAGTCAGATCCATGAGAGTATTGTTACAAGCAATTCAGCACATACTCAGTCAAGAAACCAAGAAAGATCTACGGTAGATGAAATGAGATTACCTATCTTTAGAGGAGATGGATCTGAAGATCCCGAACAACACTGGTTCTTATGTGAAGTGGTATGGAGCATAAAGAAAGTCACTAACAAATTTGTTAATAGAAATCAGTTTAGTACTACCTTTAGGGATCGTGCACTAAATTGGTACATGATTTTTTCTTCAGGATCGGGAAAACCTAAATGGTTGAATGACATTAAGACTGCATTGAATGTGGAATTCAAGAAACCTAAGTCAAATTCAGAAGGTATTACATAGTTGAAGGAAATCAAGAAGAAGATCA
>JASDQU010737744.1:179342-200783 GCA_032191745.1 Picea mariana | reverse complement strand
AATGAATTTCTGATATATATATATTGTTCTTATGTTATTGGCAGCGAAAATTCTTTAACAGAATCTTGAGTTTTATATGGCCAAAGGCCTAAATTGGTCAAAGACCGGATTTTCAGAGAAACTTTGAAAATTTTGTGTTTGGCTAAAAGCCGAATTATGGTGAAGGACCAGGATAATCAGAGAAACTCTGAATATATGTGGGCTGGTCAAAAACCAGATTTCTCAGAGAAACTCTGAAACGATGGGTTTGGCTAAGAGCCGAATCAGACAAGATCTGATAAAGAGGGTGGCCAAAGGCCGGGATCAGAAAACACAGCTCTGATACCAAATGAGACGAACAAAGTTCGCTCACACAAGATTAATTCCAAAATATCTGGAATATAGTAACCAAATCCATATGGACAAATATATATGTAATAAGAATGAATAATAAGATATAGAAGATGATTACAATTGAGAATGAGGGCCTGCTTATATACCCACGCAGGGGTGCCCTTTACCAATAGTCATGTCCTTTGAGACATGACCTTTCATTATTAATAATTATTATTTATTAATTATTATGTTATGAATATCTATGATATAAGGATATTTATGTTCATAACATGCCTTTGTACTCCTGTGGACTCAGTTGAGTCAAGGCTTGAGATGGTACTCCAAATGATTCTCCCGTGGACTCAGTTGAGATAGAGATCTGTTGAGTATGACGTCCCTGTGGCTGAGCACAGGTGAACGTGTCCCTAGTGGTTGAGCACTAGTGGACGTGTGGATCCCTTGCTATATGGTTTGAGTGTAAGATTTACTTGTAACCCTAATTGTGATGTAAAGGGTACAAGTCAGCCCCACCATGTGTGAAAGATAATTAATGTTTATTGTAATAATTAATTATATTTCTAAGTTATTAAGGTTGGCCCTGTTGTGCCAATAGACACACCTATTGTTGTGTCTGGTCTAGTATAAATAGAGGTGATTTCCCCATTGAGGAAACACACACTCTCACATGTAAACTCGGAATTTCAGCAAGTGCATGTAATGCTGAAGTGCGCACCTCTCTCGAGCGCTAGTTTCAAGGTTGTAGAAGCACCCTCTTGTGTGCATTAGGGTTTATGGTTGGGGGATCTTCTCTTGAGAATATAGCAAAAGATTGTTGGGTTTTCTTCCCTTGAGTAGAAGGGTTTCCCAAGATAAATCTTGTGTATCTTGTGCATGGTAATTCTTCTTGTGATCTTGGTTATTGCAGCACTTGTGTATGGTGTAGTTGCATTTGTTTATGGTTCAAGTACATGCTAAATGAAATAAACCTCATGCTTGAGCCTAGCATAGTGAAAATTCAACATGGTTTCAGAGCATAGGACTTGAAAGAACCATTGCACAAGCTTTCAAAGCCAATCATCCTCTTTTCTGCAATTCGTACAACCCTCCTAGGGTTTCCAGAAAAAGTATGGCCCTCTCCCTTTTTAGTTGTTTCAACACCCTACACTGAAACGTTGGGGCTAAATTTTGCATAGGAGTGTACAGCCTCCTTCAGCGCACCTCCAGAGACTCTCTGAGTACAATTTCGAGAATTTTTTATTTTTGGCCCTAGGGTTTCTAGGGTTTCGGAATTTTCTGCAGAAATTTCGGTTCTAGGGCTTCTACAGCTTACCAGTGTTCCTGTGACCCTCTAAAGGCTTATTATTGGAAGTCGTAAGTCCAACGAAACCTAAGGTTGCTAGCCTATCCTACTCGTTAGGTTTCCTAGCCTAGTTGCTAAGGATTTGTGGAAGAATCTGCAAACCATGAAGAACAGAACCTTGGTGGAAGATAGGCTTGATGGATCAAGCAACTTCAGTTCTTGGAAGTCAAGACTACAGATCACCCTAGAAAAGGATGACCTATTGAGTGTGATACAAAAGACTCTACTGGAAACAACTACCGATAAAGAGAAGGGAGAAAGGAAGGAAGATGACGTCAAGGCAAGGAAGATAATCATCTACTCAGTGAGAGATCATCTCCTACCTCGTATTGCCAACCTGAAGACAACTTATGAGATGTATGAAGCATTGAAGAATATGTTTGAGAGTAACAACACCCTTAGAGATCTTACATTGAAGAGCCAGCTTCAAAACATCAAGATGAAAAAAGATGACACTGTTGCTACCTTCTTCATGAAGATTTCAGAGATCAGAGATCAGCTAGGTGCCATTGGAGAAACTATATCAGACAGAGAACTTGTCTTGACCACTCTCAATGCTCTTCCAAGACATTGGGAACCATTTCTTAAAAGTATCAATGGTAGAGAAGAACTACCTACTTTTGATCGTCTATGGACAGACTGTACCCAGGAAGAAATCAGACTTATAGCTATAGGAGTGCAAGACTCCCCTCATGATGGCAATCATGCTCTTGCCTTTCATACAAAGAAATGAGGAAAGAATAGAAGAAGCTTCAGTAAAGCATTTAGAAACGAGAAGACTTCATCAGCTTCAGGTCATGATCATAGAAAAGACAAATCAAAGATCCAGTGTTTCAGATGTGACAAGTATGGACACTTTGCGAGAGAATGTCCTACCAGGAAGAAAGGAAGACAACTTGCCTCCACTGTTGATGTTGATCCAAACTCACCTCAGAAAGATGAAGACATGAAAGATGAGGCTTTCTTCTTCCAAGCTTTCTCAGGAGGACCAAAAGCAATATTGAGCATGACAGTAGACTAAGGTAAATTTTGTACTACATTCCTTATTTGATTTCATCATTACCTTGTCGTTGTTTGCTTTTGATGATGAAGGGTATTATCCCTGGTGTGGGAGCCCTCATGACTTGAACCATGATCCCTGGTACGGGAATCCAATTTTTATTGGTTGTTATCCCGTAGGGAGACCATCTTGGTTATTATCCTAGTACAGGAGGCCAAGTTGGTTATTATCCTAGTACGGGAGGCCAACAAAGTACTGTAGAGGCAGTAGAGGACCTAAGAAGACATAAGATGTCTCCAAGTTAGCAAACACTGGAAAAGAAGATGTCTATCCTTCAGACTTCAGAGAGAGTCAAACTATTTGAGAAGAAGGAAGAAACAATACCTTCTCCCCCTTCAGCAATTCAGAGGGAGACACCCATTGATCCAGTTGATCCAGTAGCTCCAGTTGATGTTCCCAGAGACATTGCAATAGGCCATAAAATGCCTACCTGGGCTCGACAGACTCTGTAGGAGGCAGAGGGACACACAACTCCTCAATGCACATTCCAAGAGAGTAAGAGACCACAGAGGTTCTCGAGCTATGCTTCAACCATGAGCCACATCATTGATACTGAGCCTTCTTGTCATGGAGAAGCAGCAGGTCAATAGGTATGGCAAGATGCCATGACAAAAGAGTATCAGTCCATCATGAAGAATGATGTGTGGGATATTGTTCCGAGGCCAGAAGGAAAGTTTGTGGTGATTTCCAAGTGGATCTATAAGATCAAGCATGCAGTTGATGTTGATGCATGCAGCTATGTGAGACATTCTCCAACTTACAAACCTGTGAGATGTGGATCATTGTAGCTATGTGAGTCTTTCTCTCAGCTTACAAACCTAGGAGAAAGCCCCTAAGAAGGGTACATGGTTCCTGCCTAAGACAAATCTAGGAACATAGAGATGACCTCCTCCAATCAGAGAGTTGAGAAGAACTCCATATGATTATCCAATGGGAAAGGCGATCTGTTGAGTTAGACGTGCATGTGGCTGAGCACAAGGTGAACGTGTGAAATCCCAAAGTGTTGGGTGCATCGTCATGTGAACAGAAATGAAGATGATGTATTAGCCTCCTCTGAGCAGCAGAGTTGACGAGAAGACTCCAGATGATTCTCTTGTGTGAGGCAGTGGGAAAGAAGATCTGTAGAGTGGACGTGCCTGTGGACGAGCACGGGTGAACGTGTGAAGATCTGGTTCTTCTGTGTAATGCAGTGAACCATAGATATGACATCCCTATGGATGTGCCCCTAGTGGATGAACACTAGTGGTTGTATCGAATCCTTTGCTATATATTGTTCAAGAGTCAAACTTGCCTGTAACCCTAATTGTTATGTAAAGGGTACAAGTCGGCCCCACCTTAATGTGATTAATAATATATCAATAGATAATTAATCTGGTTAATATTAATTATTATAATAATAATAATAATTATAATGTGACTTAGAGAGGTCGACCCTATTGAGCCAATAGACACTTATGTTGATAGGACAAGTCTAATATAAGTAAAGGAAGATTCCCCATTGTGGAATCATATCTTTCATATGAGTTTGGAAATTTTAGCAAGTACATCTACTTGGGAAAAGGTGCGCACCTCTCTTGGGCGCTAGTCTTATAGGGTTTGAGCACCCTCTTGTGTGCTAGGTCTTTCTTGGTGGTCAAGGTCTTTCTCTTGAAGAATATAGCAAAGGATTTGGCTGGGTTTTCTTCCCTTGTTCAGAAGGGTTTCCCAGGATACTTCTTATGTTCTTGTGCATGTTGTTTCTTCTTGTGATCTTGGTTGCTGCAACATTATTGTTTATGGTTAAGTGAAATGCTAAAATGGAATGAACTTCATGCTTAACCTAGCTTATGAAAAATTTAACATGGTATCAGAGCATAGGTCTTGAAGAGCCCATTGCACAAACATTTTCCAGCCATTCTCTCTCACTTCTGCAGAAACCGTACAACCCTCCTAGGGTTCCCATAAATTCTGTACGACCCTCCTTTCTCAGTTTCATCCCTTAATACTTGGACGTTGGGGATAATTTTGGCACAGGAGTGTACGGCCTCCTTCAGCGCACCTCGAGCAAGCTTCAGATCAAAATTCTAGACATTTTGAAATTTTGGTCCTATGGTTTTGCTAAATTTAAAAAAAATTTCAGTATCAGGGTTTCTGCAACTCATTGAAGGAGCTCTTCAGCTCACCAGTGTTCTCCTATCTTTCAAAGGCTTATTGTTGGCAGTTATAAGTCCAATAAAACCTAAAAGTGCTAGCCTAGCCTAGTCTAGTTATAAGTCCAACAAAGGGTTATGAAGAATCTAAAATTGTGAAGAACAAAAACTATGATGAAAGATAAGCTTGATGGATCAAGCAACTTCAAGTTCTTGGAAGACAAGACTTTAGAGGAAGACTTATTGTGGGCAATACAAAAGGGTTTACCAAAGAACAACTACGTCAGGACAAGGAAGCCAATCAGGAATGGAAGGAAGATGACGTCAGGACAAGGAAGCCAATCACCTACTCAAGCCCTTACATTGAAGGACCAGCTTCAAAATAACAAAAATGACAAAAGGTGAGATCGTGACTATCTTCTTCATAAAGATCTCAGAGGATAGAGATCAGCCAAGAGCCATTGGAGAAATCATATCAGCATCCTCGGGTATGCACTTGTATATAATATTTGTATCATTGTCATGAGGGAAAATTGCAGGAGGAAGGAATCTTTGCTGAAGTCATGGATCAAGAAGGATCTTAGTGCATTCAGAGGAACAACACACTCAAAATAAAGACTCTAGGTTTGATTGTTGTGATTGTCATTCCTCTAACCTACATTTCTATAAGTTTTCTACATTACAAGTAGGTGTTGTAGCTGTGATAACATTCTTTAAATTGTCTTGATTCTAGAGATGTACTCATTATTTTCCTTTAGGAGATATTCTTGTGTTGGTTCTTTTTGTTTTCTTGCTCCAGATAGGTTAACAAGAAAAGAAGATGCTTATCCTTTAGAGGGAGTCACTTGACTCAGAGGGAGTCAAAACTATTTGAGAAAGAGGAAGAATAGAACCATCATTTAAATTAAAAACAAACACAAAAACAAAAAACAAATGCTATAATGCATGATCAAAATCCTTCTAGGATTCCATGGGCAAAAGCATGCATGACACGGTATATGTGCAGAACAAGCGTCTTCACTAGACTTTGAAAAACATAACTCCCGAAGAAGTCTTCACCAGAATGAAGCCTAAGATTAAACACTTCAAGTTATTTGGGTACCCAGTGTATCTTCATGTACTGAAAGAGAAGTCCAAGCTAGATTCTTTAAAAAGAAAGGATACAGTGAATCTTCAAAAACATTCCAGATCGACACCCCTGGTCAGATATAGATTGAGACATGCAGAAAACATTGTCCTTGAAAAAGAGAGCCTTTCAAAGATCCAAAGAATCTCAGATGGAGATTGACAGTGAGACAATGTCTTCTCCCCCTTTCAACAATTCAGAGGGAGACAGACATTATTCTAGCTAATCCAGTTGCTCTAGTTGATATGTTCAGAGATATTGTAGTAGGGCATAAAAGGCCTACCTAGACTCACTCTGCAAGAGGCAGAGAAACATACAAGCCTCTCAAGGCACATCCCGAGAAAGCAAAAGAGATTTTCTAGCTATCCTTCAGTCATGAGCCACTTCATTGATGTTGAGCCTCCTTGTCTTAGAGAAGCAACAGGAGAACAAGTATGGCAAGATGCCATAACAAGAGAATACTAGTATATCTTAAAGAATGATGTATAAGATATCATTCAGGGACCAGAAGGGAAGTCTGTGGTAACTTCCAAGTGGATCTATAAGATCAACATGCAGCTGATGGAAGTGTCGAGAAATACAAAACGAAATCTATAGCCAGAGGTTTCTCACAAACAGAGGGAGTTGTCTATGATGAGACACTTGATCCAGTAAACCCGATACACTTCCATCCGTACTACCATCCATGAGTTGGAAACTATATCAGATAGATAAATTCTTGATGAGCTTGGATTTCATCAAGAATGTTGTTGATCCAAACCGATATTATTACAGTGTTGGTGACAAGAGCCTGATTTTGATGACTTATTCAGAAAGCCTTGTTGTTGGATACAAGTAATCCAACTTCTGAATTCGAGATGAAGAATCTAAGTATGATGCACTACTTGTTGGGACAAGAAGTATGACAGAGGATCGATGAGATTTTCCTGAGTAAGGAAAATATAAAGTGAAGAATATTAAAGAAGTTTAGTATGACAGAATGCAAAATCCATCGTGATGGATTTAAAGAAAAAGATTGATGATGATTCAGACGAGACTGATCCACAACTGATTGGATCATTGATGTATCCGGTTAACACCAGACTTGATTCATGCCATGCAGTGAATGTGTTTAGTCCTTTCATGAGTCAACCGAGACAAACTCACTAAACAACAGTAAAGAATGTATTAAGATATATATGAGGCACAGTTGGATATGGCTTGAGATATGCCTCCCGTGTGAACTTGAGTTTTCAGGATATGTCGATTCAGATTGAGCAAAAAGTACAGTGGACTGGAAGAGCACATCCTGTTGTTGTTCTACCGTGAAGTTTTCCATGGTTTCCTGATGCAGCAGGAAACAAAACTCTGTAGCCTTGAGCACCACAGAGACAGAGTATATAGCATCGAGTGTGCGAAGCAATATGGCTTCACAAGCTTCTGACAAATTTACTTGACCATGAGATGGATCCTATGATGATAACCAAAGAGTTGTGTGTAAAGCTCCTTGAGAACCCAGTGTTTCTTGATGGATCGAAACACGATGAGATGAAACGTCCTTATACCAGAGATATGATGCAGAGGAAAATCATACACATACAATACCTTCCTACACATGAGCAGATTGCAGACATCTTCACCAAACTAACTTGATGAAGAAAGCCTCCCTAGTTGATAGGGAGTGTTGATGACTCCAGCCAAGACAAAATTCAAAATACATCTGTGTGAGACTTGGCATAATGAAGAATGCCTCCCTAGTTGAGAGGGAGTGTTGATGAATGCAGCTATGTGAGACATTCTCCAGCTTACAAACCTGTGAGATGTGGATCATTGCAACTATGTGAGTCTTTCTCTCAGCTTACAAACCTGGGAGAAAGCCCCTAAGAAGGGTACGTGGTTCTTGCCTGAGACAGAGCTAGGAACGTAGAGATGACCTCCTCCATTCAGAGTTCAGAAGAACTCTGGATGATTATCCAGTGGGAAAGGTGATATGTTGAGTTAGATGTGCCTGTGGCTGAGCACAAGGTGAACGTGTGAGATACCAAAGTGTTGGGTGCATCGTCATGTGAACAGAAATGAAGATGATGTACTAGCCTCCTCTGAGCAGCAGAGTTAACGAGAAGACTCTAGATGATTCTCCTGTGTGAGGCGGTGGGAAAGAAGATCTGTAGAGTGGACGTGTCTGTGGACGAGCACAGGTGAACGTGTGAAGATCTAGTTCTTCTATGTAATGCAGTGAACCATAGATATGACATCCCTATGGATGTGCCCCTAATGGATGAGAACTAGTGGGTGTATTAGATCCTTTGCTATATATTGTTCAAGAGTAAGACATGCCTGTAACCCTAATTGTTATGTAAAGGGTAAAGGTTGACCCCACCTTAATGTGATTAATAATAAATGTAAAAGATAATTAATCTAGTTACTATTAATTATAATAATAATATTTATAATTATAATGTGACTTAGAGAGGTCGACCTTGTTGAGCCAATAGAGACTTTTGTTGATAGGACAAGTCTAATATAAGTAAAGGAAGATTCCCCATTGTGGAATCATATCTTTCATATGAGTTTGGAAATTTCAGCAAGTACATCTACTTGGGAAAAGGTGTGCACCTCTCTTGGGCGCTAGTCTTCTAGGGTTTGAGCACCCTCTTGTCTGCTAGGTCTTTCTTGGTGGTAAAGGTCTTTCTCTTGAAGAATATAGAAAAGGATTTGGCTGGGTTTTCTTCCCTTGTTGAGAAGGGTTTCCTAGGATACTTCTTGTGTTCTTGTGCATGGTGTTTCTTCTTGTGATCTTGGTTGCTGCAACATTATTGTTTATGGTTAAGTGAAATGCTAAAATGGAATGAACTTCATGCTTAACCTAGCTTATGAAAAATTCAACAGCTGATGGAAGTATCGAGAAGTACAAAGCGAAATTTGTAGCCAGAGGATTCTCACAGGTGGAGGGAATTGATTATGAGGAGACATTTTCTCCTGTAGCCAGATACACTTCCATCCGTACTATCATTGCACTAGCAGCATCCATGGGTTGGAGACTACATCAGATGGATGTAAAGACAACCTTTCTCAATGGTTAGATTGAGCAAAAAGTTTACATCGAGCAACCAGCAGGATTCATGATACATGAGCAGAAATCTCGTGTGTGCAAGTTGAAGAAAGCCCTGTATGGACTAAAGCAGGCACCTCGTGCTTGGTACGAAAAGATGGATGGATTCCTAATGAGTTTGGGCTTCAACAAGAGAGTTGATGATCCAAACCTATATTATCACATTGTTTGTAACAAGTGCCTGATTTTGGTCCTGTACGTTGATGACTTATTCCTCATCGGTTCAGAAAGGCTTATTGTTGAATGCAAGCGTGCATTGACTTTTGAATTCGAGATGAAGGATCTGGGTTTGATGCACTACTTCTTGGGACTAGAAGTATGGCAGAGGACTAACGAGATTTTCCTGAGTCAAGGAAAATATACAGTGGAGATATTGAAGAAGTTCGGTATGACAGATTGCAAATCCATGTCTACACCGATGGTGATGGATCTGAAGAAAATGAACGAGGTTTCTACAGATTCAAGCGAGATTGATCCATATCTTTACCAACCGCTGATTGGATCATCGATGTATCTGGTTAACACCAGACCTAACATATGTTATGCAGTGAATGTACTCAGTCAGTTTATGAGTCAGCCGAGACAGACTCACTGGATAGCAGCGAAGCATGTATTGAGATATCTACGAGGCATAGTTGGATATGGCCTGAGATATGCCTCCAGTGTAGACATGAGATTGCAGGGATATGCCGATGCAGATTGGGCAGGGAGCGCAATAGACCGGAAGAGCACATCCAGTTGTTGTTTTACTTTGGGATTTGCCATGGTTTCCTGGTGCAGTAGAAAATAGAGCTCTGTGGCTTTGAGTACCATAGAAGTAGAGTATATAGCGTTGTGTGTGGCAGTCCGCGAAGCAATGTGGCTTCGCAAGCTCCTTGCAGATTTATTTGATCATGAGATGGATTCCACTATTATTCATTGTGATAACCAGAGTTGTGTGAAGCTCTCAGAGAATCATGTGTTTCACGATAAATCGCAACACATTGAGATCAAATACCATTATATCAAAGATATGGTACAAAGGAAAGCAGTACACGTGCAGTACCTTTCTACACATGAGCAGATTGCAGATGTCTTCACCAAACCGCTTGCCAGTACGAAGTTCGAGTAATTCTGTGAGAGACTTGGCCTGGTGGAGAATGCCTCCCTAGCTGAGAGGGAGTGTTGATGATTCCAGCGTCATGTGACATCCTCCAGGATACGTTCTCCTCTGGACTGAGTTGAGTCGACCTGTGAGAGAGCCCATGTGTTGGGTTGTATCGTTCTCCTCTGGACTGAGTTGAGTCGATGTGTGCCCCAATGTTGGGTGTGCCCATGTGATGGGTGTATCGTTCTCCTATGTGACAGTTGAGTCGATGTGGTCTCTTGCCTTTGTACTCAGTTGAGTCAGGCTTGAGATGGTACTCCAGATGATTCTCTTGTGGACTCAATTGAGATAGAGATTTGTTGAGTATGACGTCCCTGTGGCTGAGCACAGGTGGACGTGTCCCTAGTGGTTGAGCACTAGTGGACGTGTGGATCCCTTGCTATATTGTCTGAGTGTAAGATTTACTTGTAACCCTAATTGTGATGTAAAGGGTACAAGTCGGCCCCACCATATGTGAAAGATAATTAATGTTTATTGTAATAATTAATTATATTTCTGAGTTATTAAGGTCATCCCTGTTGTGCCAATAGACACACCTATTGTTGTGTCTGGTCTAGTATAAATAGAGGTGATTTCCCCATTGAAGAAACACACTCTCACATGCAAACTTGGAATTTCAACAAGTGCATGTAAGCCTAAAGTGCGCACCTCTCTTGGGCGCTAGTTTCAAGGTTGTAGAAGCACCCTCTTGTGTGCATTAGGGTTTATGGTTGAGGGATCTTCTCTTGAGAATATAGCAAAGGATTGTTGGGTTTTCTTCCCTTGAGTAGAAGGGCTTCCCAGGATAAATCTTGTGTATCTTGTGCATGGTAATTCTTCTTGTGATCTTGGTTATTGTAGCAATTGTGTATGGTATAGCTGCATTTGTTTATGGTTCAAGTACATGCTAAATGAAATAAACCTCATGCTTGAGCCTAGCATAGTGAAAATTCAACATGTTTATGAGATATTAACTTTGGATTTTCTTAAGTCCATAGGATTAATCCTTATGTAAAAGTTAAATAATTTGAAGTGCCAATTTAAGGTCATTAGGGGAATTTTGAGGTCTAGAATAGGCCTCCTAAGAGATATAGTAAAGAATTGTGAGTTATCTATTTTGTGGGAAAGGTATTTTTACGACTCACCTCTTACACTAGAATCTATGTAACTATGGTTAAGCTAAATTGAAAAGATGTCTAGAGGTAAAATTAATAAAAAAACGTCTACTGATGTAACCAAAAATAAAATACCTTTGGCTATTTGAATTACTTTTAATAAGAAACGTAGTACTCATAAAGTAATACTCATATAATAAATAAAAATGTAATATTTTTTTAATATAATCCATGTGATGAACCACATTCATTTTTTGAATTAGGAAAATATAAAATGTGACTAATTAAAAAAATAAATACATGGATTATATTCACGAAGTAAAACTAACATATGAGTACATTTTCATGTTATGAACTACATATTCATATATTAATTAAAGCTAATATATCCATGTTAAATTATATTATTTGGAATATGTACCTATGTAATGAATTACGAATTCTTTTACTTAATTTGGAATATAAAGTGTGAATAATGTGGTAATCTATCCATTCATTTTTTTAAATTTTGAATTAGTACTTTATTTTTTATATATTCAGAAGTACTTTAATTTAAGAGTGTTTCACCTTATGACTACATTTATATTATATTCTGTGAATCCACTAAAACCCAGCAAGATGAACTGAAAACTTCAACAATCTTTACTACACAGAAATTTATTTAGCACATTTAAATTTCTGAAATTGTTATTTTGCAGTTACAGCTAGGTTTTCTTCACAGAAAATAAAATCGCATAGCAGAAATAAATACTAGGAACATTGTACAGAGTAACAACAATCACATCACATGAGAACACCAATATTTTTGGGTAAAATAACCCCGGGAAAAACCTAATATGGGAAAGCACATCCTTCAGTTTGTGGATTTTATTATTGCAGTAGAAAATATAAAGATCTCTTACAGAGCAGATCGAGTTACAACAATGGCCGAGTAAACCCCAGCGAAAATACTACCCAACACCTGTATGGCCCTCTCCAAACCAAATCGAACCCAACAACACAAAATCGGCCCAGAAAACAAACCTCTTCGCAAATCGTACGACCCAGTTGTATTGTCTCTGCGTCACACGTGCGGCTCTCTCAAATCTGTAGTACGACCTCTACAAATGGCTGAGAAAACTAGTCGATCCACCTGCTAGAACTCTCCTTCGTCTTCTTTGCAACTCTTCTCCAGCAAACTCTCAAGCGAATCTCCTCTTCTTGAAACTCGCCCTCTCTCAAGTGAATAATGTGCCCAGCCGCCAAGTTGATTTATTTTATCTCAATGAGCAAGCGAAAACCCTATCTCCAAAGAGATCAAGGGTTGATATGAACCCTCACTCTCTCAATGAGATGGAAGGCCAAGATTAAAAGACCATCACTTAAATTATTTTCACTTTTAACTTTAGAAAAAATGTTCATTAAGTCAACATTAAAATATAACACATTTAAGTGACTTTTTCCCAAGTAAACTTTAGGAAAGAGATTAACACATCAACTTGGCTAAGTTTCATTGCCCTCTACAATGCTAGGACGTCATGCATGAAGAAGACCTTCTGAGTTACTCTTCTCAACAGTCCCTCTTAACGAGGAAGGGATTCTGAACCAACCCCATCTTATCTCTGAACTTCTCAAACTTCAGTCTACTCAATGCCTTGGTAAATATATCTGCCATTTGATCATTAGCCTGTATGTATTGGAGCCTCACAACTCCCCTCTGTACACAATCTCGTAGGAGCTGATAGTGAATGTCTATATGCTTGCTACGATCATGAAACACAGGATTCTTAGAGAACCCGGTGCCACTCTGATTATCACAGTGTATGATAGTAGCTTGTAACTCGTCGAACGGTCCTGAGAGCAACTTCCTCAACCACAGTGCCTCACATGTTGCTAAACTAGCTACCATGTACTCTGCCTCCGTAGAGCTCAATGCCACCGACCTCTGCTTCCTACTAAACCAAGATATAATACCCGACCCAATGTTGAAGCAGCACCTTGAAGTGCTCTTTCTGTCCTCTGCACATCCTTCCCAATCAGCATTTGTAAAACCTACCAGTCTCACTCCACTATTGCGCTCATACAACAACTCGTACTCCACTGTACCTCTAAAGTAGCGAAGCACATGCTTCGCAGCTATCCAATGTACTCTCTGAGGGTCCACCATGAACTGACTTAGGGAGTTAACTACAAAGCTAATATCCGGCCTAGTGTTGACCAAATACATGAGCGATCCAATAAGCTGACAATAGATGGTGGGGTCAACTGTCTCTAAACTAGACACATCAATCTTCCTCCAATTCATCACTAGAGGCGTGGACATGGGCCTACACTTTGTCATCCTAAACCTGTGCAATATCTCCACTGTATACTTCCCTTGTCCTAAGAAGAAGCGCCCATCTATCTGCCAAAACTATAGACCAAGGAGGTAATGCATCAACCCAAGGTCTTTCATCTCAAACTTTGTTGCAAGGTTGCCCTTGCACTCTGCAATCAGCTGCTCATCTCTAGTAAGAAAGAGATCATCAACATATGTTGATGTTTTTGGTAATAGCGGGAGGTATTCACCTCCAGGACAACTTTTCTTAGAGATGAATATGTCAAGAAGTCAAAGGAAACCATTAAACAGTTCAAAGAAGCCCCGAAAGAAATTAGAAGATCCTAGAAGAGAAGTCGGCCCCACAAAAAAACAATAAAGAAGAAATATAATGCTCCGGAAGTAAAATCGGGCCCACGAGAAAAAGACAAAGTGAAAATATAATTTCTAGAAGACAAGTCAACGCTACTTGAAGAGACACCTGTTCGGAAAAGACACCTACCAAATCTAGTATAAATAAAGGTGACACCTTCCTCATTTGTCACACACATTCACTCTGCAATCCTAGCACAAGTTTAGGAGAGAGAAGCAGTTGCAGCAGTCCAACAAAGAAGGAAGAAGGGCACAGGTTGGCTATGGTTTCTCTTATGTCTTGGTGGTGCGCTAGTGGAGGCCAGATACTCTAGTGCTCTAGCTAGGGTTTGTTGCTGCTATATTGTTGGGTTATCTCTTGTGAAGATAAGTACATATTGTTGGGATTCTTCTTTGTTGGTTTTCCCTAGTGAATAGAGCTTGCTCATGGTTATATTGTATTGGCAAGGATATTCTCTCTAAAGAAAAGTGTGTTGGGTTTTCTCCCCTTGTGAAGAAGGGTATTCCAAGATAAATATTTGTGTCTTGTTGTGTTTGTTTATATTTCAGTATATGATAATTGATTGTTAAAAGAAGGTCTAAATTGCTATGGTAAATCTAATGCTAACTAATTTTATAAAAATCTAACAACATAAAGTACCAATATGAGAGGCACCTCACCTGCTAGAAAATAGAGGTTCGGATCAGCCTTACTTTGTTGGAATCCCATCTCTCTCAAGTAGTTGTCAATCCTTGAGTACCACGCCCGAGGTGTCTACTTGAGCCCACACAAGGCTCGTCTCAACCTGCAAACATGTGTGTCCTTGTCTCCAACCTCAAATCCTTCAGGCTGCTCAATATAGACTTCTTCCTCAATAACTTCGTTGAGGAAGGCATTCTTCATGTCCATATGATGAACGTGTCAGCCCTTCTCTGCTGCTAATGACATAACTGCTCAAATGGAGGAATATCTAGCCACCAGGGCGTAAGTCTCCTCGTAATCGACTCCCTCTTTCTATGAAAACCCCTTGGCTACGAAGCTCGACTTGTACTTCTCCACACTTCCATCTGCTGCATGTTTGACTTTATAAATCCATCTGGATCCAACCACCCATTTTCCCTCTGGCCTGGACACCACCTCCCATACATCATTCTACATGATGGAGGCATACTCCTCCATCATGGCCTCCTGCCACACTCCATGTTGTGCAGCCTGCTCATAAGTGGAAGGCTCGACATCTATAAGCTTTGTCATGAGTGCCATGTACCCAAGTCTCTGCAGTGGTTTACTCGATCTAAAAGATCTCTCTAGAGGTGCTACCTATCGAGAATCACTAACTATGGACCTGTACCACTTAGGCCGTGGCTTAGGTTCAATCCTTTGTGGAACAGTCTCATGTTGTTCATCCTCCTCACCAGTCTCCTGATTGCCCTGTCCACTAGTCTCCCTCTCAACACTAGTACATGTACCTGTACCTTGTGCTTTTGACTCAGTATTTTGTACCTCCTCAATCTTCTGCCTCGAGTCCTATCCCTGTTGGTCCTCTACCTACACTGGCATATCTCTAGATCTCCTCATTGCTCGCTCCTCCTCAAACTACACGTCCCTACTTACCACAATCCTCCTGCTTGTTGGCACAAAGATGTGGTAGGCCTTGGAGCCTTCATTGTAACCAACCAATATCCCCTTCTCTCCTATGGGGTCCAACTTTGTCCTCTTCTCTTAAGGGAATTGACAATAAGATACACTCCCAAAGATGCAAAGATGACTCACATCTGGCCTAGTACCTGTATAAATCTCCTCGGGTGTCAATTTCCCCAAAACAGTGTGGGGACTCCTGTTGGAAGCAGGCCGAATGGGAAAAGAAAAGCTATTTTGGGAAGAAAGGCATGCACAAGGAAAGCGACAGCTGGAAGGAAGAGCAGCGCGCGCGCATGCATGGAAGACCTAACGACATTAGGGTTAGGGTTTTTGTAATACATTGTAATGGTTGATGAGCCAGAAACGTATATATATATATAGATACCTAGGCAGTAGTAAGGAGAGGATAAAAAGAATGCTTTGAGAACGAGAGAGTCGGGGGTTTTTTGAGAGACCTACTTTTGAGGAGAGACTACGGGAGGAAGGAGTCTTGTTTTGATAGCTCGTCAGTAGTACTACTGTAATACGACCCAATTTTGTAAGTTGTTGAGTTGTAGAGGGGTCAGTAGGGTAGATCTTGAGGGTTAGATCACGGGCTGAGGAGCCTGGTGTGATCTAGTCCACCTCATAATAGATCTCGACCCGACTGAAGATGAGTTGTGAAACGCGTGGCGCTGTAGTTTTGGAACTACCATAATAGAAGAGACTGAGAGCCAAATCTTTGTGGACGTAGCCCAGGAGGGGGTGAACCACGGTAAAACTAGTGTTATGTGATTGAATGTTTGTGTCTCTTTTACTATTTATGAGTCGATGTTAGGATGATAAATGAATGAGCTAATAAGGTTGATTACATTACATGCATAATTGGGAATGACAGTATATTGCTTTAATAAGTTAAATAGAACTCTTCGCGCACCCTTCCAGATCTCCTTTCAATCCTGGACTGCAAACACTTGAGTATTGCAGTCACCCATTAAGACTATCTCAGGTGAGACTGCGCAGTGCACTCTGTGTACCGCGTTGCCTTCTGATTTACCAGGAGGGCCGATAGCTTTAGAGGCTTTGTTGGAACCCCATTAGACTTGAACCTAGGTCAATCATGTTAAAGGTATGCTCAGATAACAAACCAACAAATGGTTTTGTTGCCGATTGGAACAGTGTAGGATTGAGTAGATGGGATCTGTTGAGGATCTGTTAAAAGAGGGTAAGATCTGCGGAAGGCGGGTCCAAAGAATACCGAATCGAACGACAAGAAGATGAGAAGAATGCATCGCTAGAAGGGGATGTTGAGACCGTGGAATCCCACAAAAGCCGAGATCGAAAGCTGGCTTAAGACAAAGGAGCTAGAGTTTGCGCAGAAAGATAACAGAAACCCTAGAGTAACACCGCACAAATACCATGAGAAGTATGTGTTTACCGATCTACATGAAGTATTTTTCTGTGGTTTTCCACACTTATTGCAGGAGTGGATATTGAGGTTGAAGTATAACCACGCAACGAATCGGATCCGACAGTTAGAGTGGATCCCAGTTCAGATTGAGCAGTTACAGCAGGTGAATAACAAATTCACCCGCGCAGTAGATTTTTGGCTCGACAGTATTGTGGCAGGCTTTATAAGAGAATTTGCAGTAGATACCGCGAAGTCATACAGCGCAGCGGAGCAAGAGTTTCTACGCAGGCCTCAAGGAAGGTATATTATATCGTTGTATACTTCTATCAAGATACTTCTCTATAACAAAGGTGTAATGACAATGGAATCAGACAACTAAACTTCCCCGCGTGCATGGGGGAAGGGGGGAAGCACTGACAGAAAAAGGAGAAATGGAAGGAGAAAGGGATAAAGGAAAGAAGGAGGAAGCCTTGGACCCAATCATGATGGATGACTACCAGATCAAGCGGATCATGGCAACAGCTGGAAAGACACGCAGTGGAGTACCCTACCAATAAAAGGTGAACACAAAGAAGAGAATCGTAGCCGCGAGGGAAGGCTTGGCAAGTGATGAAGAGGAGGTAGAGGATCTCCGAGTTGTGGAGCAGATTGAGGAAATCCTTCGCGCAACATATAAGAGGAAGACGAGAGGTCCAAGAGTGGGAATAGAAGGCAACAATCCTATCCATATTAATGTCAGTGTGGAACCTATGAACCCATGTGCAACTCACACACCAAAAAGAACACCATCGTTTAGACAACTGAATTTTGGGAGAAGGAAGACAGCAGGAAGTACAACTACATAGGGAACAACAACTGGGGGAGCTAGTTCAGGAAGCATTAGTCAAATATCTACACCGCACGGAGGTAGTAGTTCAGCATTCAGGATGGCAGGACACGATCCCACCATCAGGTTACCAGAATTCAAAGGAGAAGCATCGGAGAACCAGGAGAAACACTTGTTTATCTATGAAAAGATTTGGGAAGCAAAACAGATCACAGACGAGGACACTAAACTTGCACAGCTAGCTATCACACTAAGGGATCGCGCATTGGATTGGTATATGAGTTTAGCCACAAACAATCCACCAGGGACAACCAGAACGATTGCGAACATCAAGAAATTGTTGATAAATGAGTTTCAGAAGCCAAGTTCGAAGGACCAATACATGAACGAGATGATAGAAATTAGACAAAAAAAAGGAGAATCCGTATGGGAGATTGACCAGAGATTCAAGCGACTTAAAGGAAAGTTGAAATATCTCATGACAGATATGCATCACAGGCACATGTTCGTCAATTCACTACTACCACACTTGAAATATCCACTGCGACAACAGAAGCTTCAGACATAGGCAGAGGCTCTGCAGGCAGCCCTGCAACTGGAAGAAAACCAATATCAGAAGATGGATCCAGCCATTGAAGCGCTGAAGGAGGATTTGAAGAACTTAACGCTCCAACTGAACCAGAACAAAAGTAAGGGCAAACGAGAAGTCGTTTGGTGTACCACATGCAGGATGGAAGGACACCATAAGAACGAATGTCCAACATTTGAGCAGTATATGGCAGCAGGGATATGCCAAATCCGTTACCAACAGGAGGACTATGGTGCGAAATTTGTAAGAAACAGGGCCACGATCCATATCACTGCCCAATGATGCAGAAATACCAGACAGTCCCAAAGAGTTCATATCGCAACTTTTGCAAGTCAGTGGACCATGATGACAAAGACTGTAGACCCATGGAGTTGATGAGAGAGAGGACATCAGATGCATATAGGGTGCAGGCAAAAATGATGATCGGGCAAGCCACACCTCAGTTTAACTAGGTACCAACCCCATACAACACTATGCAACAACAATATAATACTGTGCAGCAACCATATAATACCACGTAGCCTCAGTACAATACTGCGCAGTACAATCAGGCGCCTCAGTATAACGCGTCGCGAGGGGATCAAGTTGGGTACAAAGGTGGAGGACAAGCAAGAGGAGGCTTTGGAAGAGGTAGAGGACCAGTGGTATGTCACGATTGTCAACAACCAGGACACTATGCAAGAGAATTTCCACTTCCACTAGCGACTTGTATGTATTGTCGCGCATTAGATCATGACACGGAAGAATGTCCTACGTTACTAGGGAAGATCCAGGAAAAGAGGAATCAAAACCATTAGAATGTTCAATGGATTTCAACAAAAGCAAGGGATGAAGGAAGAAACATCAACCTAGTTACACGCGGAGGAGCTAAAACAGGAAATGACGCAGTAAGACAAGAGCCAGAACAACACCAATGGGTGAAGAAGAACGTCCAACCAAGGAAACAGTTCGACGCGCAGAACGAGAAGGAAACATTTAAGCAAGCCAGACAAGAATTTTTGAAGCCTAACATTGCGTCGACTTCAACCGCGCAGCAGACTAAGGAAGTATCAGAGTACGACATGCCTCCATCATTAGATCATACCAAAGAAATGCAGTCTCTGGAACAAGTAAGTACAATCAAAGGTTTTTTACAATCATGTGTAAAATTATTAAATGATCCATCCTCGATCAAGATATTACAAAGTATGTTAGAAAGATGTAGCATAGAGACAGAAGAAAAACTAGAACAGAAAACAATCAATCACCTACATACAAGGAGAAGAACAAGTAGGGAGTTCAGGTTGAATGCCAACATCAAAGATTTCAACATGGGAGATATCATATTGGATATAGGATCCGAAGTCAACGTATTACCCAAGAAGACATGGCAATGTATGGGAGAGCCCACATTAGGATATTCACCCATTCAACTGAAACGAGCAAACCAACATAGAGTTCTACCCACTGGGAGATTGAAAAGAGTGACAATAGACCTGGATGGAGTGTGCACTAAAGCAAACTTCGAAGTGATTGAAATAGTGGACGGCACAACACCATATCCAGCATTGCTTGGCTTCGATTGGGCGTTTGATAACCAGGCCATAATCAACTTAAAGACACGGAAAATGACATTTGAGTCAGGAGAATACAAGGTCATTGCGCCATTAGACCCATCAGAAGGGGAAAGGTTTGTAGCGCCTACTTGCTTGGACTTGGAGGAAATTAGCTAGTTGTATAGAACAACTACGCGAGATGAGGATTACGTGAACCCAACTGTAGATAGGATACTCAGTTGGCGAAGCATTACTTCATGTACGTCAGACTCAGATACAGGTTTAGAGAACTGGCAACAGAGGCTACACAAAGTGTCCACAGGGAGATGCGCAAGAATAGACCGCGCAGTAAGATGGGTAAGTATGGAGATAAGGGAACCACCCAGTTTCCATGGGGTAAACGATCTAGAAGCATTCTTGACACAGTACGAAGATGAAGTGTTAGAAAATCAAAGACTCTTAGCACTAGATAAAGCACTCAAGGCCACACCTGCAAGATTGTGGGGCGCACACAAAGAAACAATCAAGGATTGGTACCAATGTAAGTGGTTACTGCGCATAAGGTTTGGCGCAGAACAGAGAAGCAACTAGCAACAAAAGTACGATGGATAGGGGGCACCAGCAGAACACTTCGAGAAGTGCAGAGCGTTGTGGAAAACGACACCCCCAGAAGAATGGTCTCATCATTTTGTACACACATTAGAAGGCATACCAACAAATTGGTATATGGACCAAGAACTGTGCAGAGGAACTACGAATTGGATAGTACTACAACAGAACTTTACAGTCACTTTCTCATTTGAACATGAGAACCCAAACATAGATGCAACACTTAAACAAATAAGAGGGGTGATATTTATTCAGGAACCAGAAGTCGAACTCATAACAAAGGAACAACAGCAGAACAGAAAGACAGTGAAAGAACTGTTGTCATGCTACCATGTGCATGAAGAAGTACCAAAGGGACACAACCCGCGCGATATCTAGATTGAGGAAGTTGAAGGCGAAAGAGAAGTGGAAGGCCCACCTCTAGAATCAAAAGTAATTGTTGCGCTGATCAAGGTGAAGAAAGTCAACATTGGGACAGTTGAGAATCCCAAAATGGCCAGCATTGGAGACTACTGGGATGAGCAGACAGTGGAAAGCATAACAGAGTTACTGCGTGATTACAGCGACCTATTCCCCATAACATTCACATAAATGAAGGGTATAGTAGGAGAGCTAGGTGAAATGAAGATACCACACAGAGTTGAGGCAAGACTGATCAGACAGCGACCATACAGACTAAATCCAATATACAAGCCAAAAGTTAAAGTTGAGATCGATAGGATGTTGGAAGCTAGAATCATAGAACCAGTAGAAGAAACCGAATGGATAAGCCTGATGGTAGTTCAGGAGAAAAAACAAGGCGGGATAAGAATATGCGTCGACTTGAGGAAGTTGAATGATGCGTGCCTACATGACCCATTCCCTACACCTTTCACGGATGA
>JASDQU010737744.1:166333-179322 GCA_032191745.1 Picea mariana | reverse complement strand
GATCAAGGTGAAGAAAGTCAACATTGGGACAGTTGAGAATCCCAAAATGGCCAGCATTGGAGACTACTGGGATGAGCAGACAGTGGAAAGCATAACAGAGTTACTGCGTGATTACAGCGACCTATTCCCCATAACATTCACATAAATGAAGGGTATAGTAGGAGAGCTAGGTGAAATGAAGATACCACACAGAGTTGAGGCAAGACTGATCAGACAGCGACCATACAGACTAAATCCAATATACAAGCCAAAAGTTAAAGTTGAGATCGATAGGATGTTGGAAGCTAGAATCATAGAACCAGTAGAAGAAACCGAATGGATAAGCCTGATGGTAGTTCAGGAGAAAAAACAAGGCGGGATAAGAATATGCGTCGACTTGAGGAAGTTGAATGATGCGTGCCTACATGACCCATTCCCTACACCTTTCACGGATGAAGTGTTGGAGAACGTAGGAGGACACGAAATTTACTCATTCCCTGATGGATTCCCAGGCTACCACCAGATCAAGATAGCACAGGAAGACAAATACAAGACCACGTTTGCTACAGAATGGGGATCCTACTAGTACACAGTCATGCCGTTTGGACTAAAGAATGCACCAGCAATACTTTCTAGAGTAGTCATAGTTGCATTTAAAGAATTTATCCACCAGTTCCTAGAGGTATACTTAAACGATTGGACAGTCTATAATCCGTTGAAAGACCATGTAGAGGTCTTGCCGCTGATGTTAGAAAGATGCAGGTAGTGCCAGATATCATTAAACATCAAGAAGTGCATTTTCGGAACACCGTTTGGGATACTATTGGGCCATATAGTATGCAAGCAAGGTTTACTAGTAGATCCTGCAAAAATTGCAGTAATCGTTAACTTTCCACCACCAAAAACAGTCCATCAACTAAGAGCAACATTGGGACACACAGGATATTACAGAAAATTTATAAAAGGATACGCGCAGATCACCGCGCCAATGGAAAAATTGCTAAGAAAAGATATCAAGTTCCAGTGGAATGAGGATTGTCAACACGGTCTGGATACACAGAAAGAAAAAATGGTCACCGCACCAATACTAATACTCCCAGACTGGGAGAAGACATTCCACATACATGTAGATGCATCAACCATAGCACTTGGAGCTATTTTGGCGCAGCTAAGAACAGGAGAATTAGATCATCCTATAGCATTTGCTAGCGGAAAACCATCAGAATCAAAGCAGAACTACAACACTACAAAGAGGGAAGGCCTAGCTATGGTCTACACGCTACAGAAGTTCAGGCATTACCTACTTGGCAAACATTTTAAGATGTTCACAGATCATTCAGCCCTTAAGTACCTAGTCAACAAGCCAGTGTTGGGGGGGAGAATCTGTCGATGGTTACTCTTGTTTCACGAATTTGACTTTGAAGTCATTATGAAACCAGGGAAGTTGAACGGAGGACCTGACCACCTGTTAAGGGTCACGAACGGAGAGGAACCTACAAATTTAGAGGACAACTTTTCGGACGCACAGTTATTTTCAGTCCAGATCGCCGATGAATACTTTGCAGACATCATCCAGTACTTGAGTACAGGAATACAACACTGCGCAAAAGAAAAACCTGGTAGTCCGGGCTGCAGACTATCAACTGATTGCAGGACACTTATACAAAATGGGCACAGATAGCATCTTGAGAAGATGTGTGCTAGAACATGAAAGACCAAGGATCCTAGCAGAAGCCCATGAAGGAATAGCAAGAGGACACTACGCAGGCAAAGCTACCGCACAAAAGGTATTGCGTGTAGGACTATGGTGGTCGACCATTCACGGAGACTCGAAAGAGTACTGCCAGAAATGTGATGTATGTCAAAGGGTTGGTAAACCGAATAGGAGGGACGAGATGCCCTTGCGACCACAGGTAACGTTACAGGTATTCGACAAATGGACAATAGATTTTGTGAGACCAATTAACCCACTAGCAAAGAGGACAGGAGCAAGGTACATTATCACCGTGATAGAATACCTGACAAGATGCGCGGAAGCAACACTAGTCAAAGATTGCAGCGCAGAAACAACAACATACTTTCTATTTGAGCAAGTGATTACTAGATTTGGTTGCCCAAGAATTTTGATGAGCGACCAAGGCACTCACTTCATTAACAACACTATTAAGGCTATGACTGAGGAATTTGAAGTCCATCATCAAAAGAGTACACCATATCATCCACAAGCAAATGGAACAGTAGAAGCCTTTAACAAAATCCTTGAAAATGCACTGACGAAGATCTGTAACGTTAATAGGAATGATTGAGACCTAAAAATACCAGCAGTATTGTGGGCATACAGGACCACATGCAAGAAGTTGACAGGACACACACCATTCAGATTGGTATATGGACAAGAAGCAGTGGTTCCATTAGAATTCTTGGTACCCAGTCTACGCGTAGCAGCGATTACGAACATGACAGAACAAGGCGCAGTACAGGAGAGGTTGAATCAACTAATAATCATGGAGGAAGATAGGATCCTAGCAGGGTTCCACCAAGAAGTTTAGAAAGCAAGGGACAAAGCTTGGCATGATAGACATATCAAGAGGAAAAATTTCAAGGAAAGAGACTTAGTGTTGATGTATGATAGTAAATCCCTTCAACACCCAGGAAAAGTCAGAATGCACTGGTTAGGACCATACGAAGTAAAATCTGTCACGAATGGGGGAGTTGTACAGTTGAAGGACTTGGGAGGCACAAAACTCAAAGGGATGATCAATGGGAGCCGACAGAAGCTGTACAAGGAAGTCGACCAACCACAACTTGAAAGTCACCGCGCAGTGAAATAATAAAAAAAAAAAAAAAGAGATAGAGTGCAGGGCATCAAAAGATAACAACAAGGGCATAGTGCACCGAAAGTAGAAGGAGCATGCACACTCGAAAATATTAGCCCAATGGAGACAAGGCCAACGGTCAGTTCAAAGTAGAAATAGCAGAAAAGCGGATAGGCAAAAGAAGCGCCAATTGACGGAGGTTATCGGAATTAAATGCCAGAAACAACTGATAGGACGTCGCATTAATCGCGCCAACTGAAGACGGCAAGGGAAAGCAATGGCAAGTACGAAAGAACCGACGGTTCAATTAAAGCATAATCGCGGAAACGTCTCCGAAAAGCTTCACACAACACCGATACAAAACAAGAACGTGGGAGCAGAAAGGTTATTGCGAAATCGGGCAAGGCACAGAGCGAGAGAGCACACGACACAGAGAGTGAAGGTTGCAGAGGTTGCATAGGCTACTGAGCTCGGCGAACGACAGCTTTACCACCATGGCACCACCCAAACAGGGTGAACCGAGCAAGACTGTCAGACAACCATGAAGTATTAACAGAGCACAATCGCAACCGCAAGAAAGCGAACAACAACCATCTCAGCTCCCAGAAGTCGTCAATGTGGATGAAATACCATCCCCGGATACAACACCAGGAAGCCCAACACCCATTATGTAGGAGACCCAGCAGACAGCACCAGCAGGTATGGACATTGATACACTGCAAGAAGGACAGGGCCAACCGGCTGAAGACGCAGGCAACCTAGGGCACCCGAAAAACCCTAAACAAGCCCCGAGAGTCAATGAGACGACTCCAAACCCAGAAGAAACGACCGCGTCGGAAGAATCAAAGACAACCACATTAGAACAGCCACAGGAGGGAGCAGTGGAAGATGTCACTGGCCGACCAGAGCAGTATGTTGAAGAACGCACAATGGAGGCTGGAACCTCGAGTCAGCCACCACAGCGAAAGGGCAAGGAGACGGTACCTAGGTCACCGCACATGCAACCCGCCGCAACAATTGTCTTGCCGCGCATACCGGAAGGGGTACGTGTACCAGCAAATTTGCTAGGCTATGTAGAGAAATTGAGGTACCCCAGAGTTCGCGAAGCAAGTCTACCTATAGACTGTGGGTATAGGACCCTTTGGGGAACCAATCAATCAACCAGTCCAGTGGGCAACAGGACTGGCCAAAACTGGGATTCTAGGTCTATTGGACCTACAACACTTTGGGAGAGGCCAGTATGCAAACAACTGCGTCAAGCAGCTGATAGCGGTCACACATGGCGGATATCTATGGCTGGAACAACTAGTTTCAATAGACGTAGAGCTAATCACATACATCACAGGGCTGCCATAACGGGGTATGGATCCCGCACAATTCCTGGAGGACCAAACAAAGGAGAAAGCACTGGTCAAGGAGATGAAGAAATATGGCACCGAAAGGGGGTCGTGCGGAATCATTATCAGGTGTATTAGTGACGTCGCGACAAGAATGGCCACCAAAATTATGGCATGCAAGTTGCTCAGAAAATGTCACAAGGAGGAAGTCTCGGTCGGGGTTGTCGCAGCTGCAGCACAGTGTGTCGAGGGCACCACACTTAGCTGAGCCCCTTATTTGTTGAATCTGTTACTAGAAAACTGCAAGGATGCGTAGGATCTGGGGACAGAATTTCATTATTCATGGCTACTCATCCTGATAATCGTGATGGGATGGAAGGAACCGAAGTACTCATTTTTTGCCACTAAACCCAAACCTTGCCACGGAGCGCAATACTTATCGCTTGGAGCCGCGTCGGACGCCAAGAATAGGAAAGCGAATGCAACTATATTCGAAGGATATCTCCGCGACATACAAGACATCATCGCCAATACTTGGAGGGTAACACCGGAAGTTGTTGCACACTATCAAGGCATAGCCAACTTCAAAGCCACTAGACATGCGATGTGGATCCAGGTGCGAAAGGACCTCGACAATCAATGGCTACAACTGCGTTACTGTTGTTAAGGTTTAAGCTATTATTATAGTTCTTTGCATTTCACTAGATAACAATAGCATAAGATAGGATCACTAAGAAATACACAATCACAAGAGACACAACATTTATCTTGGGAAACCTTCATGGAGGAGAAAACCCAGCAAAACTTCCTTATTATAGATAGGTAATACAATGCCAAGAGATAACTCAAACAAATACAGAAAGTCCTCTCCCAAGAATGCACCTCTCTCTCTCTCTCTCTTCTCCAACTGCAGCTCCGAAACTTGTCTCTCAATGAACAAGTGAGTGTGTGTGCAAATGAGGCACTAGCCTCTTTATTTATACAATTCTGGCACGTGTGGACGAAGGTGTCTTTTCACTGGCAAGGCCGACTTCTTCTTTTGGGTGGTTATAACCACTTTAATATATTCTGGCTGGGCCGAATTCTCATTCTGGGTGGTTATAACCCCCTTTAATAATTTTGGGGCCGACTTTTCATTTAGCCCATTACAATTAGGGTTTGACCAATCCGCAAAAGGGGATTTGGTCATTTACAATACCTAACATGATCAATCCGCAATACGAGATTGATCTAATGAATAATACAACAATAATAATTAGAATACACTTTGCAGTTACATTATTTCAACACTCCCCCTTAACAAGAAGGGTATTCTACAACAACATCAGGCGAGAGAGAGGACAACATCATCAACAGCATCAGGTGGGTGAGAGGACGACATCATCAATATCATCTTGGACACTGACTGGCATATCTATAAATCATCGGAATTTTTTCTCATCATCAACACAACACAGAGGCTGGAGCATCATCAACACAGCATGGAGCAGGAGTAGCATCATCATTCTCATTGGCATGAGGCTAAGGTAACATCATCATCATCTTCAGCATTAAAGCTGAAATAATATCATCATCATCATCTTCAACAAGGACTCAGGAGCTGAAGTGGCATCATCATCATCATCTTCAGCAAGAGGCTAAAGTGGCATCATCATTATCAACTACATCAACATGGATTAGTATAACACTAATACATCCTCATCATCAATAACAGCACAAGGCTGATACAATATCAAAAGCAGCAATATCACAGCACAAAGGCTGGCAACACATCATCACAGCACGAGGCTGGCATATCATCACAGCAATTAAGCTGGCACATCATCACAACAATTAAGCTAGAATCACAGTACTAGACTGACTTTACGTCACAGCAATTAAGCCGGAAGCTCAGTACTAGGCTGGCTTTACGTCACATCAATTAAGCTGGAAACACAGCACTAGACTGGCTTTATGTTACAGCAATTAAGTTGGAAGCACGGTACTAGACTGGCTTTACATCACAGCAATTAAATTGGAAGCACAGTACTAGGCATATCTCAACACAATACTAGACTGGCTTTACGTCACAGCAATTAAGCTGGAAGCACAGTGCTAGGCATCTCTCAACACAATACTAGACTGGCTTTACGTCACAGCAATTAAGCTGGAAGCACAGTGCTAGGCTTATCTCAACACAATACTAGACTGGCTTTACGTCACAGCAATTAAGCTGGAAGCACAGTGCTAGGCATAACCCAACACAATACTAGACTAGCTTTATGTCACAGCAATTAAGATGGAAGCACAGTGCTAGGCATATCTCAACACAATACTAGACTGGATTTACGTCACAGCAATTAAGCTGGAAGCACAGTGCTAGGCATATCTCAACACAATACTAAATTGGCTTTACGTCACAGTAATTAAGTTGGAAGCACAGTGCTAGGCATATCTCAACACAATACTAAATTGGCTTTGCGTCACAGTAATTAAACTGGAAGCACAGTAGTAGACTTGCTTTACGTCACAGCAATTAAGCTGGAAGCACAGTCATATCTCAACACAACACTACTCCCCCTTTCGAGGGAGGTCCTTTCGGACTATACCAAGCTTATCTCGAAAGTGCTCAAACTTTATACGAGATAGAGGCTTGGTCAACACATCGGCAACCTGTTCATCCGTGCTAACATATTGGAGCCTTATGGCTCCTCTCTGCACCATGTCACGGATGTAATGATATCGGATCTCTATGTGCTTCGACTTGTCATGAAATACAGGATTCTCTGTCATCTTTATGCAGCTCTGGTTATCACATAGGATCGTGGTTGCTTCCATCTCTATGTCGAATAGACATGTCAACAACTTTCGAAGCCATATGGCTTTGCAGCTGGCAAAACATGCAGCAATGTATTCTTCTTCCGCTGTACTGAGAGCAATGCTGGATTCTTCCTACTTTGCCATGAGATCATGGTTGATCCCAAACTGAAACAGCATCCTGAAGTGCTCTTCCTATCAAAAACACTTCCCTCCCAATCTGAATCAGTGTACCCACTCAATGTGAAATCATGATCTCCATCATAGCTGAGACCACAATCTAATGTACCCTTAAGGTACCTCATCACATGTTTTGCAGCAACTAGGTGAACATGTATGGGTTCTACCAGAAACTGACTCAAGGTGTTCACGGCAAAACAGATATCCGGTCTAGTGTTCGTCAGGTACATCAGTGATCCAATGATCTGTCTATACAGCGTGGCATCAATCAATTCTGACGAAGTGTCGACCAATAGCTTCAGCTTCATTTCCATGGGTGTATTCATGGACTTGCACTCTAATATGTCAAATCTCTTCAGGATTTTGACTGCATACTTCCCTTGGTTAAGGAAGATTCTCTCTGGGCTTTGCCATACCTCAAAACCTAAGGAATAGTGCATTAGGCCAAGGTCTTTTATCTCAAATTCTGAAGCGAGCTTCTTCTTAGATTCGGTGATGAGCTTTTCTTCTCCAGTTAAGAATAAGTTATCCACATACAACAACAATATCACCGGCTCATCATTCATAACCTTGAAGTAGAGGTTAGAATCTACTTTACTCTTGGTAAAGCCCAAGCTCGTCAGAAAACTGTCAATCAAGCTCTTGGAGCTTGCTTCAATACGTACAGATCCTTCTTCAACTGGCAGACATGAGTCTTCAATCTTCAAATCAATTTTTCTCATTACATAGTACCAATGAGGCTAAGAATGACTGCTTCATTCTCATTGTGGCTGCTAAAATCTAAGAGTAACTCCTCTTATTCTATTACGACAACAGTTTCATATGAAACTGAGAGTGGCTCAATAACCGATACTGAGGATAGTTCTTCTTCTTTCATGGGGGTAATGCTATCATAGTCATGTCTCCATGACCCAACTGATGTACTGCACCAACTGCCACTCAATTTTTAAATATGGGGATTGCTCCCCCTGCACCTCATACTATATATGAATCATGGTTGTTTTGGTTGTCTTCATAAGTACTAGAACTATTTCTTCAATAAGTGTCTCGTCTTAGTCTTCTCCCTTTTGCTAGGAGAATCCTCTGGACACACATCAGGCTTTGTACATCTGCAACACGTTTGATCTGTATAGATCAATATTGGAAGTCAATACTGACTTCTCTTCTCATGGAAGAATCCATATCCTAGCCTTTCTGACTGGCTTCCTTCTTTGTCACTAAAACAAGCGAATCATCCTAGAGATTTCATATCTCCTAGGAGTCTCTGAAGTTACGATCTAGACTTCTCACGGCATCTGTCTTCTAGTCCTGGAAGTTGTCTCTTCATCTGATCCTTTCTGAGATCAGGACTTCATCAACGCTTACAGGGTATACTTGGTGTTGCATACCAAGTCTAAATGTGAAAGACAAAGTCAGGCTTCAAATGAGTTCTGCTTCCCGTTCTAATGTTTGGTCCTCTTTGGAGCCTTCTGCTCCTTTCATATGAGATACTCTGAATCTCAAGAGATAGCTTCTTCTTCATCTTCTTTGGTGCATGAGTGTATATGGTCATGTACATAGTCTGCTTCATGTCTCATTTAATACGTTGCCTTCAGCAACCTCCACTATAGCTTCCTCAGGGTTATCACATGTGACTTGAGACAAGGTCAACAAAACAACAAGCAAGAATAATATCCTTTTGATAATAGTAGATAAAGCAATAGCACGAACAATCATCAGAGTAGTTCCTTTAGAGCTATCACTCGTGGCTTGTCTGAAGCAAAGATCAAAACTAAGAGATACAATACGAAATGAGGTCAACACTCTTATAGTGTTGTGATTGAACATTCCTCCATGGCAACCTGGAACTAACACATGAGGTTTCTCCTAGAGGAGGTGTTAGTTGTATCACGCGAATGATTACATTAAGTATTTACCTCTATATGCTCACATGCTACCAAGTATAATACTTTACAAAGACTGTTATCTCAACTACGGTTGTTACTTGTAAAGGGGTAGTCATCAACTTGTCATGTGTACCTTTGAATCTTATCAACTTGATTAATCAAACTTGGAGCCTTGTCCTTAAGAATGAGTGTGCTTGTTTTTCTTCCAAGTCTCCTTCTCTCAAGATGACAAGTGCTTTCTTTAACCTGTCTTCTATACTAAGACAATATGCTATCTTGACAGAAGGTTGGGTTAGAGGATAAACTCTATGATCTCAACTTTTAATCCATCTAATACCTTGACTCAGATTTTGATCAAAGGTTAGAATGATGGTCATAGCTACAACATGCAACACTGATCAAAATAATGTCATAACAAATAGATGCATATCAGAATAATCACACCTGGGTTGCATTACTCCTCTGATTGTGTTGGATCTTGAGATCCTTCTGGATCTATGGCAAGAGAGTCCTTCTCCTGCAAATACCCTTTAAAGCTTAACCGTTTAAACATGTGTGAGTACATAACTCTGACCACACTTGCAGGTAGAGGCACCATCTGGTAGCAGCTGCAATGATCACCAACTCTTAAAAACTTCAAGGGTGACTGCAACTGGTACTACGACTGATACTTCAACTAGTACTGCAACTGCAATTGATACTACAACTGGTTCTGAGACTGCAACTACAACTGCAACTAGGGTTTTATGAGGAAACCCTAATTTTTTAAACTTCAAATTTTGAAATTATGATCCAAGGGATAGATGCACTGAGCTGAGGCGAGTAAGCTAGTGCAGTGAAATTTCTGAAAATCCAACTTTTACTCCTCCAAACTTGATCTGCGGATTTCTGGACTGGTGCTTTCTAGTTTTCTGGTACTTCTGGTACTCTGGTACTTCTGGTTTTTTGGTTTTCTGGTACTTTGTGAAAACTAGGGTTTCACTTTCCAGGAGATCTACCCACTGAAAAGTTGCGTTGAGGATGCCAAAGTGATCCTTGACGAAGGGCGCACTTTTCTAGATGGTTTTGGGGTTGAAATACTTCATCAACAAAAAGCCCTAATTTTCATGTACGGCAACAATGACGTTTTTCTCTTTCTCTTGTGAAAGATGCTCTCTTCAGCTTAGCTCTGATACCATGTTAAGGTTTAAGCTATTATTAGAGTTCTTTGCATTTCACTAGATAACAATAGCATAAGATAGGATCACTGAGAAATACACAATCACAAGAGACACATCATTTATCCTAGGAAACCCTCATGGGGGAGAAAACCCAGCAAAACTTCCTTATTATAGATAGCCAATACAATACCAAGAGATAACTCAAACAAATACAAAAAGTCCTCTCCCAAGAATGCACCTCTCTCTCTCTCTCTTCTCCAACTGCAGCTCTGAAACTTGTCTCTCAATGAACAAGTGAGTATGTGTACAAATGAGGCGCTAGCCTCTTTATTTATACAATTCTGGCATGTGTGGACGGAGGTGTCTTTTCACTGGCAGGGCCGACTTCTTCTTCTAGGTGATTATAACCACTTTAATATATTCTGGCTGGGCCGACTTCTCATTCTGGGTGGTTATTACCACCTTTAATAATTCTGGGGCCGACTTTTCATTTAGCCCATTACAATTAGGGTTTGACCAATCCGCAAAAGGGGATTTGGTCATTTACAATACCTTACATGATCAATCCGCAATACGGGATTGATCTAATGAATAATACAACAATAATAATTAGAATACACTTTGCAGTTACATTATTTCAACAATTGCATCACAGAGGGGGCCATACAAATGGCCATTAAGGATGGGGAAGACGAATGGAGGATTCCAGTCCTCACTCAAGAAATACCCGCAGAGATAGAGGAGGAGGTAAGATAGGAACACACACATGTTGAGGAGGTAAGGCAGGAACAGACACAGCCCGAGGAAGTAACAGTGCCCAAGAAACCAAGGACAAGTCAGAACAAGGCACAGCAGAAGAAAGGGGGGACATCCAAGACAAAAGTCCAGACGGCAAAGAAGAACAACACACATGCGCCAAAGGTATAACAGAAACAGGCTGAGGCAGCACAGGGAACTACATCAAGTGCTACTCCACAAGAACAAGGCCAGACTAAGCAGGCAGTCACCCAGACAGGGGGTGCGTGCAAGAAGGCGAAGGCACATAGAACACCCCTAGAATACATGATCACTGAGGATGATGCAGACATGGTGGCCCAAATGATCTAGGATCGCACAGTCGAAGATTTCGAGAATGCGGTGCGCCACAGGGACAGAATTGAAGAAGAGTTGGCATACATGCAACAGCTCCTCAGGCAGATCGGGGAAGCGCAGGTAGCTGGCAGTAGCGTAGAAACGAGCCCGTCAGCATTGCAGATAGGAGGTGAAGCTAGATCAAGCGAGCAGGACAGGATCCACACGACAGCACAGTCGAGCTCAACGTTTCACGTCACACCCAGCATGTTGCACATGGACGAAATCGTGGGGCAAACACCCCTCAAGGACTTGGCTCAAATGTAGTTGATATTGACGCGAATACCAACCAAGGCCTTGTATAAACTGCAAGTCAGCGTTACACAGGAGGTACAGTCTCGCGCACACACAGATGCAGTGGAATTACAGCAGAAAAAGGACAATCGAGAGGAGTTGGAATTGTTACTCGAGCAGGCTAAGATCGAGACCAAAGAAGAGAAGGACCGTGCGAGTGGGCGGGAGCAGAAAGTGGTAGTAGCCTATGAGAAAATCCCAAAGAACGCGCAGGTGGCCGAACTTATGGTAGCAGAGAAAATTGATCAGATTGTGTAGACAATCGATCAATACCAACAGGAGATCGAGCATCTCTGGGAGCAGCTCACACCCAACTCTCCACTAGCGGTGAAGGAGCAAAGGAAACAGGAGGCAACAATGCAGATAAAGGAGATAGAGCGACAAGTCCATGAGAAGGCCGACTTGTTCAAGAAAGCACCACAGCTCTGGACGAAGTTGGAAGAGGATCAGGAGGTCCAGCAGTGGGACCAGGAAGGAGAAAGCAAGGTTGTTGGGAGCGGGAGCGGGAGCAGGAAGCGCAGATTTTCAAAAATCTCCGGGAGAGGGAGCGTTTCGGGAGCGTTTTTTACATAATACATAAAAAATATATATTTTGATGCATATATATATATAACATGCATAATGTTGAATCAATTGCAAAAAACATGAAAACATAGATATAAGATCATTTAACTAATTGATTAGTGATGATCATTAAAGCATCAACCATTTAGTACACATATAACATCAATCATAAACATTTGTCATCAATAGATTGTAACATACTAACAGACAACATCAACCACAAAATGAAATAGACTCTAGAGCATCATATTCATTACCAAAGAGTTGTAAGATTCAATCAATAGTTCAAATTTCAAACTTCAAAGGTAAACTGTCATATAATGTTCATAACTTCATTATTTACAAAATAATCTATAATAAAGAGTCCAGAGTCGTAACTATGGAACTACTGACCATATTTTTATGCTCAAATCTTAACATTTTGCAAATTGAGCTCATAATCCAGTTATAAACAACTCTGCTCCCACTTTTCTGTACATGTTTGTATAGCTTTCAGATGATATATTTTTTAAAGCTCCTCGCTTTGATATCCACTCATGGTATTCACTGCGCAAAGGAGATATAAGACCCACTGGTGTATTCTTATCCTGTCTTGAAATTGGCTGCCCACTAGTTGGCAGCTTGTGTGCTAATCCATCCTTGATCACATCTTCAAGAACACAAGTATCCTCCAAACTGCATAATACCACATTTCTTTGAAATGGGAATGACTGCATATGTTTGTAAAGACAGCTTCCTCTTAGCACAAGAAGAATCCCTAGACAAGATGGTATTCATAACATCAAATAACTGTTCAATTCTTTGGTCCAATCTCAAATCCTCTCCGCCCTTTACAACGAACTTATA
>JASDQU010737744.1:134499-146272 GCA_032191745.1 Picea mariana | reverse complement strand
CTATGATAACCTACATGCAACAATAATAACTGACATGCAAACACTTTAAACAAGATCATCTACATCAAACCCTAAAACGCATCCAGAAACCCCCAGTGTATCAGATTTGCAGCGAATATCTTGATCAACCGGATCAGGGATATTTCATTGAGAGGAAGAAGAAGAGGAAGGAACATGAGGGGCCTGATACAACAACAACAACATCTATGGAGGACTTTTCGTCCAAGTTTGATATGGAATTCTCTTTGGTCACTCTAGTATCCAGTGTCGGTAGTGTTGGATTTGTTCGTGACAGTAGATGGATTGTTGACAGTGGAGCCTCTTGTCACATGACAGGAATATGGCATATATTCTTTAGTATCATAGAGACAGGTCCTGGCCGACTGGTGGAGAGTGAAGGAGGTATGGCACGAGATTTACGTGGAGTTGGAAGGATTAGATTTCGACTCGAGTATGGAGGAGTCTTGGAGGTTGATGGAGTTCTGTTTGTTCTGGGGTTGAGGGTTAACCTGCTCTCGGTCTCAGCCTTGGAAGATGTTGGATATTCTACGTTGTTCAAGAGGGGACATGTATTTATCTATAGGGAGGGAGTAGATCCGGTCGAACCACGACTGATTGGTGATCGGATGGATAGGTTGTACATGATGCAAGTACAACCTACAGGTTATGATTCAAAGTCGGATGAGGAGCAGGAGGCTCCTGAGACTACAGTGGTGCCAAAGGTTCAATCTTGCATTCTGAGGGAAGAGAGGGAGTCTCTTCAGAGCACCTGCAGGAGGCTCAGCTGGTGTGAGCGAACAAAAGATCAGAGTGGGAAGATGGACTCTCTGAGGAGCTCAGGGTTCAGGGTAGCTGTTAGGAGGATGTCTTCAGATTCGAGTTTTGTGCAGGTGTTGAGGTTGGCTCCAGGTTCAGACGGAGCTCTTACTGCGAACAGTGTGATGAGACCGGATGATGGTGATGGCAACGAGTACATCCCTCGCTAAGAGGGTGTGTTAACTTTTATAGCTCGAGAGTACTCTGCATGTTTTGTCTTGTATGCGGAAGTAACCTTGTATTTACACTACTAGGCACTTGACTTTGTAATAGGCTTTTATAAAGTTGTAATAAAGTGGCTCTTTTATTAAAGAGACCTTATATAAAGTAACCTTCTAATATTAAAGTGACTTTATTTCATAAAGTGCACTTATGTTATAAAGTGAAATTGTACTTTAATATTTTAAGTGATTTATTTTCGAGGGAATGAATCATGTCCCTTGATCTTGTAAAGGCAAGATTAGATCTTGGCCATTAGAACTAGGGATGGCAAGGTGAAAATACATTTAGATGTGAAAAGTCATTTTCAGGTTATAAGAGTGAACCTAGGGCAGTGTGCAAGACACTTTTGGGAGAGCTTGAGGAAGGAAAGTGAGGGCAGCAACTGGGCACTTTTCCCAAGAGATATTGGGCACATTTCCCAAGGCAGTTTTTTGTAAGAGTTGCTGAAATATATTGCTGAGGGAGGCCGTGCTGTACTTGGATCCATACAACAGAGAAGTGGGCATGGTTTTCGAGGCAAGAGGCACGGAAATTGAGGCAGCTTGTGAGTGTTTGCTGTTGGACGACAGCCATACAGAAGAGACCGTACAACAACATTTTTGGCTCTGTTTTCGAGGGCTGATTAGGAGTAGGCCATACAACAGTATGGATTTTTGGGCACGCTTTTCTAGGCAGATTTCTGTGGGACTGTTGGGTGATGTAAGTGAATTTCTCTTGCTGGAAAATTTATTTCTGTTGCTGATATGTACTTTCCTGAAGCTGAATAAAATCTCTCATTGGGTTTTCTCACATTGGGGTTTTCCCTGGCTGGTTGCCAAATTTTCTGGGTGTTTACATGGATTTGTTACTGCTATTCATTGTTATTTTCCGCTGCAAATGTACTTAGTAATGTGTGTTTCTGCTTATGATATTTAGATGAATGTGGGTTCATCTCAGATGTTCATGTAAGACAAAAACCTTTAGGTTGCTAAGTGTATGGCAGAATTATTTGTGCTGATTTTGTCATTAGATTTCTACATAAGTTGGAAATCATGAATTGTGATTGCAGTGCCTTGAATCCTATAGGTTATGGAGTTAGAAAATTGATTAAGAAGAGTGATACCCGATATTAACCAATTCATAAATTGAAGCAAAGTAAAAGATATAATTAACCTGTGAGATATAGCAGCCAAATAGATGTTACTTTATTCCAAAGTGCAACTACTACAAAGTTCAGGGGATATTAACTTCAACTACAAGACCTCCAAGGGTTGTCGAACCACTTCTGAAGCACCTTCTCACAGCTTGTTCAGGGATGAATTCACATGAACTTAGTGGAAGTAACCTATACCTCTTAGTGAAGACTATGAAGTTTGAACTCTCACATTCACTCCAACCAGGAGGGGTGTGTGAAGACATGAGAACTCAAGACTCAAGAGAAAACAATCACTAATAGTAAGATCCAACCCTTGTCCTCAAAACCCCTTTTTCCTTTATAGAATAGGCATAAAGGTTTACAAAGATGACATAGCTTTCAACATAGAATAAAGTCACCACAAGAGAAAGAGGGTCTCTTCCAAAGAAGGGTGCATGGGCCCTAGAAAAGTGCCATTTTAGTCCACTTTTACTTGAGTGAAAGATTTTCTATTCCATCTACTTTCCCTTTTGATAAGGATAGCCAATGCAAAAGTAGGCAAGTCCACAAAAGTAAGAAAGTCCACAAAAGTAGCTTTGCTCCAAAGCATAAAAGTCTCCATAAAGCATGCACTTTATTCCTTTGGTGATAATAGCATGTCCATGAGGAAAAGTTCACAAAAGCAGGCTTTTGTGAGTGTATGTACTATGCACTTTTCTTCCTAAATGAGAGCCTCCACAAGCCATGTGCCTTGCTTTAGACCATGAAAAGCGTCCTCAAGTCATGTGCCTTACTCCTAGGCCATGCAGAACATGTGTGTGTGGTCCCCATGACTCCCTCCAACCAAAATAGCAAGTACATGCCACCTCATCAACTAGTGGGGTGTGTAAAGAAGGATCGTAAATTCGTAATCAACTAGAGTTCAGCGACTAAGACTGGGCTGCAGAGTGGGTTTGATTGATGGTTATCCCTCGATTGCTGCAGAGAGGAAATTACGAAGCATACATTCTACGTTTGAAAATTAGCGTGGGCCTTCTTGGACTGGATTTTGTCAGAATTTCTCTGTTTTGTGGCGCCGCCAAGGTCGAAAGGTCCAATTCTCGGGGACAATTGGGTGATAAAGCAACATGGGAGAGAAATATGGAATACTATCAGAGTTTGGATCTTCTGGAATAGAAGATGCAAATCTACCTTTAGGGGTGGCTCTACCTATCTTAATCTAGGTGAAATGACTATGTTTAAAGTGGATTTAGTTGATGAGGTCACATATAGATCAGTCATTTTTCGTTCAGAGATAAGACACTTTAGAGTTTGGTTCTAAGACATGTTGGCACACAGGTGGGAGGTTGATGTTAGACCTTTACATTGCATTGTACTTCTTGATGTGATCACGTGTTTGTTATTGTAATACAAGACATCTTTTTCAAAAAACATGCCAAGTTTTCAATCCTCAGTGCTGGTATATTCAAAGGTATTGTAACAATGCATTTCAAAAGCCATAGGCTCTGTCGTAGGGAGCAGCAAGGCGTCACTGATTCACTATTTCTATGAAAACAAACTTTGCTATCTAGGAGATGATTTTCTTGTAGCTTCTCTACGGAGCAGAATTGCTACGCATCAGTTTGAGCAAATGTAGGGCCTGATCCAAGGGAGATGGATGACTTCTTTGTCAGCATTCCCATGCTTCTCTCCTTGTGTTTGGGTGACTTTTTTCTCTTTCTGTGATCTGATATCATAGCCATATCAGCAATATGCAGGCAATAAAAGCTTACTAAAAGGGGTGGTGATTCAACCTCATTATCCACCCAGAAACCACTGTCTGCTCTATTTCAAAGACATTTCTTTGAAATAAAAAAGCAAATGATAACTATTGCGAACATCTTTCTGAATTATGTAGGAAGACTGGCAATTTGATTATCTTCCCTTTCATTTATGAACTCTGCAGTGTTATTGGTTGCTTCATTAGCACCCTTTGTTCTTTCCAGGTTGTCTTAGGTACAAGGATGCATACTGATAGGGATACTACCTGAAACTTTCCTATGAGGGTGGAAATGGAAAGAGTCTAGCTTGTATAAACAATTGTCGTGGGTGGAGTATTATAAAATGGAGTTTGGTTGCCAACCACATACTGCATCCCTGGCAATTCCCACAAGCAATAATGGAGTGTAGTGCAGACCATAGTTACCATATAAGGATATGAAAACAATAGGCGAACTTAAAATATCTTTTTTGAAAAAAACAGGGGAGTATATATCTCTTTTAATATGAAAAAACATGTAGAGTATTTAAAATTTTAGAAATCAAGATGTACAAAATCTAGATAGTTAAACTTAAATAAAAGGAAGATCAGCATATATAGTTGCAGAGCAGCACTGAGTTTTCTTTTTGGCTAAGGACTTCACTGCCAATTTGGTCATATCTGTATGAAAAGATATATCAAAGGAGCATTGCTATTCTACAAGCGTTGATATTGTTGGGTAATATGATGATGATGATAATGGTTATTAGCATCCACTAAGACCAACTTTGGTCTATTGGACCTTAAGAAAGGTAAGGAGTTACTTGGTTTGCTTTAGAATTTTTTTTTTGTGCTCAAGCCTCAAATAGCTTTAAGAGAATCATTACTAAATCACCATAGTTTTGATGAGTTAAAAGGTTAGAAAGATCAGTATTATAACAAATATTTAGAAATTGAGATCTAATGTGGGTGTATTCAGAACATTCTAAGATAGTGATTTTCATCTTCAATCATCCTAGTGTCACAAATATGACAAATTTTTTCAACCCAAGGCATTTTAGGAATTGTCCAATGCCGTGTTTCACTATGGAGCTCGTGAGAGTTTGTTCTTATTTTAGGAATGTTGATTTTCTTCTTTACGCTAAGTTAAAATAGAGAGATACTTTTAATCTTCTAGATTAGGGTTGATCACCTCCTTCTAGTATCTTATTTTTCTCTTATCCTCTAATTCTTTATTGCACCACAAGTTCTCCTTAAATTTAGATGAATAATATTTTTAATATTATCGTTATTCTGTAGAATGACCTCTTACTTGATTTCCAACAAAATAATGGTTTGGATCCTCTATGCGATTCAGTAAATACCCCTGCCAGCAAAAAGGAAATAAAAAAGCAGGAAAAAATGAAGTAACCAGATTGTAAGATGTACAAATAGTATCAAAGTCCATCTCTTCTTTTTATGTTTGGTGGCTGTCGATGCTTTCCTGTGAATTGATTGGGATCTTCAATCACTGAGTGGGACATTTTTCTCTTAAATTACATACATCTATCTCTTTGGATATATAACACCGTTGATGTTATGGAAACCTAATGGATAACCATAATTACAAACATCGTGTCCGTGCAACTTTGATAATTTTAATAATATGAATAACTGTAATACGAATTGAATGATCCTGTAAACTTGGATAACTGTAACACGAATGATGAATCAAATCTGTATTGAGATGAATATTTGACTGAATTGAATTTGAACACAAATTTCCATATGGGAGGGGCCAAGTTGGCTGAATTATGTTACTATGGTGTACACCATGGTCCTTAGAAGAGTAGACCTCGAGTTTGACATTGTTTGGCTGTTAAAACTTAAAAGCCCTTGTTTAGCATCCTAATGTTCGCTTGTTGAATTTTGATTGCAAAGTTAAAATATAGTTTGTAACATTGGACTCAATTAGATTGCAAGGGACTTGTTAAGAAGTGAATCTCACCTGTTTACATTAGGCTTGAATCATGATAGTCTTTATAATTCTTTTCACTACATTTCTATGTTAGAGAGTTTGTTTTTAATGATCAGCTACATAACTAATTGCTTTTTTCAAATTAATGTTGCTATAAATATGTTAGTCAATGACACAAACTTGGACCTTTGGGTGCATTTAAGATTTTCACTACTAGTTCAAGGCTCAAGCTCTATATGTATATCTCTGATAATAACTTGATATACAATTTACCATGATCACTACCATGTAACTGTTCTATTATATTTTGCGAAAATACAAACCATGTCATGATACACAACCAAAATAAAAGTCAAAACCATCCACATAAAATTTTCATGATAATTAGACCATATTGATTTTTAGGATTGTGCTCCACACAACCCACTGCAAATCTCATTGCAAGAGCTGTTCTTCAGTTGAGGAAAGGATACTAATGTGGGGTCACAAGCTACTTCCGAAAGCGTTGTGGTTGGTCCAGGAAATGTTACACCTCTTACTCTTGGATTCACCAAGCTTACAGTACCAGATGAATGGTCCGCTGAGTATCAGCCTGTACAGTCCAGAATTACACCTACAACAGCCCAACAGCTGATGATTGAACAAAATGAGTCAGGAAATAATGTATTAAGAATTGGAAGATCCCAAAGCGTTAGGATCCAAGATCTAGAAAGACAAGTGTCTTCTCTATCTACTAGCACTTCTGACTCTTACCCTAGAAGATCTACTTCTACTTCACCCTCTGTACAAACTACTCCTTCTAGAACTCCTGTATATAAATCCGTTCCAAACAGATCCAAAATAGATAATCATCTTCTATATCACAAAAAAGGATCTGAAAATTGCTATTTTTGTCAGAAAGGTATTCCTTCCCAGGAAGAGTCTACATCATGCCAGCCTCCTACAAAACAGATCCCCTCTGCACCCAAGAATTTCAGAGCTTACCAGTCCAAAATAGAACACAATGGACAGCATTCTGATTGTCCTAAATGTCAAGAAGTAGCTATCCCTGTTCTAAAAATGATGAATTACGCATCATTGCCCAGAGGAGACAAAGACAAGTCTACTCTCTTACCTCAAAGAAATCTAGGACCAGGGAATCACACTCCTTCTTTCAAGAACAATCTGGTAGCAGACCTTGACTTTATACAGTACAGAAAGTCAGATGCAGAGAAGTCACAGGACATAGTGAGGTTGCAAAATTATACTAATTATCAATCTGTTTGTCTTTCACAAAACATTGATGATATGGCCCAAGATATTTTGCAGACTAAATCTCATATGATTGGTCTACATTCTGAGATTGATAACTTAGAACATAATCAAGAGACTCACAGACTACACCTTGTACAGATTTTAGAAAAGTTAGATACAATTCAGACTGCAGTACAGAGTCTGAAAGAATCATTTGAAAAAGAGAAACAACCCTCTTCTCCTATATGATATGAGGAGATAGAAAAACAAGCTTCCTATAAATGGTTTGGTTCCTCTCCCTCTTCTTCTACTCCTAAAAAAGAATATTTGTCACTCAAGCAGCTTGCTATAGAACACTTAAATCCAACCCTTTCTAGGATTGCTCAGGTAATTCTATTAGCCTCAGAAAAGCTTGCATTAGTCAAATCACAAGCATCTTCTTTAGAAGAAGACGTTTATTCTTTCCAGCCAATCCCTGCCATTCCTACTTTGGATATCAAAGGAATGGATGAAGCTGAAAGCTCAAAGTCTAATGCACCACGTTCAACAGACGACGATGCAGGAGGAAATCCTTTCCAATCTGCTTGGGAAAAATGGTGCAATGCCAAATATGGTTCCAGTAGGAAAGTCCCATTTGATCCAGCTAACTCAAGTGAATATTCCTCATTTAGCAGAGAAAACATAGAATCAGCACCAGTTACAAACATCAATTGCAGATCTCGTAATGAGATGATGCTGATTTTCCAAAAATGGCAAGCTTGGGCAAAAACCCATAAGATGATTTTCAGAAACAGAGTAGCTTGGAATGAGTTAGCCCTTCGACTAACTTGGGGATTCACTGGTAATCTAGGACTCTGGTGGGATAGAGTCATTGAAAATGATAAGCTTACCATTATGAACCATGATAACCCCATTGAAGAGCTTATCAAAGCAATCGTGCATGAATTTTATGGTAGTGCTAAAATAGATTCTGATCATTATGCAGATTTATATATGAATCAATGTCTCTGCCATGTCTCCCAACTACCTGAATTCTTATGCACCATGCAGGACCTTTTATATAGGTGTCCTGATCTTGACAATGTTGCTTATCTCAGAAAATATTTGTCAGCAATGCCAGGAAAAATTCCTAATCTTGTTAGAGAAAGACTAGAAACCTTAGGAATTGGGTTAGAAGAACTCTCTCTAGCAGGATTGCATGAACATATTGTCATAGCCCTGCAAAAAGAATGTCTTAGACGACAGACTAATAAGTTTGTTAAAAAGCAGTTAGGCTTTGACTCAAGTATCTGTGATACATTCGCTGAAACTTATCACTTTGGCTGTTAGCAGAAAAAGTCTAAAAAAGACTCTTGCAAAAAAGATTGTGGTTGCTTCAAACGTAGGTCAAAATCTAGAAATTTTCCTAAAAAGACTCCTCGACCTTTTACTAAAAGCAATACTAAACCCAGAAAAGCCTATTTTAAATGCCGGCCTTAGAATTCCAAAGCAAGGACCTCATCTTGCTTTATCTGTAAAAAGCCTGGCCACTGGGCTTCTCAGTGTCCTCTGCGGACAAAGACCAAATTCCAATCCAAGATCATGGATCTGTTCCAGACAGGTTATGATCCTGCTGACTGGGAAATGGTTTCTGACCGTTCAGATGGTGAATATCTTTCACTCACTGACTATATTGATGAGTCTGATTATGCTGAATCCATTGCTCAAAGTGATTCTGACACATCACAGATTACTAAAAATCTCAATTTTCTTGACATCAAAATGATGTCCCCCACATCAGACCTCCCTTCTCTTCTTCAAAAAAGGTCTGCACTACAACAGAAATTGTCCACTCTAACCCCTGGACACTTCCAGCTTTCTAAAAGATATCATGCTCAGATTTCTCTCCTCTCTCCTTACACGTTAATAAACATCCTTGCTAGTCACCTTTAGATGAAGGGAAGCTTATGTTCATAATTTTGTTGCATGTGTTCTAGGTCTCTTTGTTGCATCACCGTGCACACATTAAGAGTGGTCTTCTAGTTGTTCATATCCAGATAGAGGGAACAAACAYAGAGGCACAAGGGCACCAACGTTCTCGTGGATGGCTTTCCACCTAACCAACCGACAACCTCATCATGAAAGTTGCTTTTTCCTTGAGCTGAGGAAAGAGTATGTACTATGTACCATGAACACAATGTGAGAAGCTAATTAGTAGTACTCTCATAGCTTGCCCCCAGGTTTCTCTGATAAGAAAAATAATTGACAAGCATGGTGAGAGTATTTTCTTCCCCCACAACAAGCCTCCCTACTAGTTAATGTTAGAGTGTGTTATAGGGGGATGTGCTCCTACCCCTGGGCTTGTCTACCCTGCCACTTACATATCAAGAAAAGGGGGATGGGTGGGTAAATTACTTGGTATCCTTGTTTGAAGGGGATGCCTCAACAACTTCGTTGGGATGTCTCTTATGCACGAGGAGGCCTGATTGTGTCTTTATTTATAGAGAAAATGTAGGTTGCCCCCTACAACTTGTCGTTCCAAAAACAAAAGAAAAGAAAAAGATAACATATATCTTTAGCCTTTTCCCCCATTTTTAGGTGTATGTTGTTACATCATCTACAATAGACTTCAACTACTTAGCAACAACTTTCTCATGAAATTATATGCATACATAAGGGCCGTGAACTTGGCATTTATCAACACAAAATAAGCTTGGAAATAGAAAATGTGAGCAAGTACGGAATTTTTAATTTTATCTTAATAAGTGTTGTACAAAATTTTATTCCAAACTTGAGATAGTGCGCTCTATATGAAATAGTACAAATAATTTAAAGATGGTTGTACCAAGTGGAAGTGAGTTCATATAATTCACAAATTTAACAAAATTATTGTGATTGATTTGTTTTCTTGTTCTTGAAACTAGTGTTACCAACATCGCGATAATATCACGATGTTGGCGATATTATTGGCAAAATCAGGGTCAAAGATATTTTCCGATATTTTCATTCTTACAACATTGTTTGTCATTCTTACGAAATTTTTCGATATTTTCCCCGATGTTGCCGATATTTTCGTTTTCGGACCCTCAACGATATTTTGCCGATGTCAATGTTTGCAACATTGCTTGAAACGCAATGGTGAAAACACACCTTGTTGAAGGGAAGTTAGCATGCAATGCACCAACTCAGACTCCACGAGATCAATTCTCCAACTAGATCCCTTAAGTTAGGTTATAAATATGGCCATCAACAAATTTCATGTGATCGAAAATCACATGGTCAATACCAATTGATGGTCATCACTTCCTCTCATGTGGCCAAAACTCACACGATCCAACTTGCGAATATGTGGCTCTACCAATATATCATACCCATGAAAAGAATACAATGTAAGAGTTCCAAAATACCTTACAATAAAAAAAAAGAGGATCCACACAAGAAATACCTCAATCAAAGAAATTCTTCTTTGTATCTCCCACAATGCAAGAGGCACAACTCCAAAATACAAAAGAAGGGAATGAAGCCGTAAGTGTCCTAATACATGGAATGGAACCACTCCAACAATAAGCAACAAACAACTGAAATATGCAACAATGAAAGAGGCAAAGGGTTGGAGGAGGAAGTCTTTATGAAATAACACTTAAGAGAGGAGGATGTTCTAATTGATAATAGAAAGGGTGAATATAAGTGAGGTGGGGAGACCCCTTTTATAACAATAATGCTACAAAGCCCTAACAAAACACAAAAATGTTGATGTTTGCAACATTGCTTCAAACACAATGGTGAAAACACACCTTGTTGAAGGGAAGTTAGCATGCAATGCACCAACTCGGACTCCACGAGATCAATTCTCCAACTAGATCCCTTGAGTTAGGTTATAAATATGGCCATCAACAAATTTCATGTGATCGAAAATCACATGGTCAATACCAATTGATGGTCATCACTTCCTCTCATGTGGCCAAAACTCACACGGTCCAACTTGCTAATATGTGGCTCTACCAACATATCATATACATGAAAATAATACAATGTAAGAGGTTCCAAAATAGCTTACAATAAAAAAAAGAGAGGATCCACACAAGAAATACCTCAATCAAAGAAATCCTTCTTTGTATCTGTTGAAATATTGTAACTGCAAAGAGTATTCTAATTATTATTGATGTATTCTTCATTAGATCAATCCCCTTTTGCGGATTGATCATGTTGGGTATTGTAAATGACCAAATCCCCTTTTGCGGATTGGTCAAACCCTAATTGTAATGGGCTAAATGAAAAGTCAGCCCCAGAATGTATTAAAGTGGTTATAACCACCCAGAATGAGAAGTCGACCCAACTAGTAAAAAGACACCCCAATTCACACGTGCCAGATTGTATAAATAAGAGAGACTAGCACCTCATTTGTTCACTCACTCACTTGATGATCAGAGCACAAGTCTGGAGTTGCAGTTGGAGAAGAAGAGAGAGAGAGAGAGAGGCGCATTCTTGGGAGAGGACTTTCGGTATATGTTTGAGTTATATCTTGGCATTGTATTGACTATCTATATTAAAGAAGTTTTTGCAGGGTTTTCTCCCCCATGAGGGTTTCCCAGAATAAATGATGTGTCTCTTGTGATTGTGTATTTCTCAGTGATCCTATTTATGCTATTGTTATCTAGTGAAATGAAAAGAACTCTAATAATAGCTTAAACCTTAACATGGTATCAGAGCTACG
>JASDQU010737744.1:106406-117482 GCA_032191745.1 Picea mariana | reverse complement strand
TAATGCATGTCTATAGGCACCAAGCATACATTCTCAATGGGCCTACTAGTGCACATGCATTATATCTTTCCTATATGCATTATGCAGTACTTTTAGTATGTTCTCCAATGCATATTTATTTCAACTTTATTATTATTTTTATTTTGTGTTGTAGATGGTTGTCCTTGAATTTAGTTAGATTCTCGCTACCCCTTTCTTCTTGCTTAGCACCTTATAGCCAAGTCCAACTTGTCCTTTTTGTAATTCCAACCAATCTATCCTATTAGCAGTTGTTTCCACTTAGGCAATTATGTCCCAAATTTACCTTGTCAGAACATTCCAACACATTGGGATGATGTACTTTATATAATTCCATCATCTTGACACTACAATATCCTTAAATCAGTTGAACCATTATCATTATGGTATCCCTTGCCATTACCTGTGGTTATCCATTGGACTTGCTCAATCTTGAAGAACTTTTCTTCACTTCAATGAGTAATTCACTGTGAAACCCTACTTATCCAATCAAATACCAAACTGCTCCCAATGAAATGATACATTTCTTCGTTGACACTTTTAAGTGAATAACATTTATTACATTGTCCCTTCAATTCTTTGTACTTTTACCCTACTTCCATTGTGTACTCTGATAATAGAAGTAGCTTTCTTACTCTAAATACTTTTAGACAAAAGTGGCTAATTCTTGGCTAGGAATTATTTTTTAGGCATTCATATGCCTTCCCTTGAAGATGACTCACCCATCCCATGAGTCACTCATCATCCCCGAGTTCCTTGCTTTATTTTGTGTCAAGCTCTTCATCCATCATTACATTTATACCTTCATGGATACGAAGTCTTACCTTACCTTTATGTGTCCATTAATGACATCCTTCACCTATCGGCTTCATGTTTCATATGAGAATCCTTGTTGCTATGTCTTTGTAAGTCATTTAGACTCTGTAGCACTTGAATACAAAACTAAATCTGCTCTCTTTAAGCCATTAACCAACTTTTCATTACCTTCCCTATAGCTCTACACTTCCCTCTGCAAGCTCTTTAATGCCTCAACTAACTCTATAAGCTTTGCCCCGCTTCCATGTCCATTGGACCGTGGAATTATAATCTACAATAGACCCACACAATCTGTATGTATATCGTATGATATTCTTGTTAGAAATACCTTGATACATCACTCTTTGCTTGAGTGTTCCCTTGCTCATCAGCGATACCCTGCTTTTTAAGATTAATCCATTTTCCCATTACCAGTTTGTTGCACTTCCAAATGTTCCTGACTGCATTTTTTTTTTTTGAACAACTACATGGTTCGCCGCGTCCAATTGCCCTTTTTCCTACAGCTTTATAAACAACTCGATACTTCCTCAAAGAACTTACTCTTTTTTTCATGTTGTCCTTTGGATTACCTTTCCAATGCTTATGCTCATGCCTTATTTTGATTTATGAGTTGAAAGTTATGGCTCTCTGAAACCAATAGTTTCACCCCTTTTGCACTTGTTTCATTGGTACAATAAATTCGAAAGGCTATTTTCTGCCACCTGTAGAAAGAAATCTAGTTAGAACCAGAATTTTTTTTGTATGAGGCACATATAAAATTTACGGTTGTGAACACACAACAACTTTCTTATTTGGAAGCAGACGCTACAGTAAAATTTTGTATAAACCTGGAATTGATGACTTTGCACTTTTTCATTTTCTCCAAACTTAGGATTTTTAGCCAAAATTGGCTATCTCCCAAACATAGCGAAACCGAGAAAAATTACCTCAAGATAAGATTGTTTGGATTAATGTGTAGGTAAAATGTCAACTAAATAATTTTTTTTGGATTGGTGATCTGCGGTCCCTCGTGCTCCTCCGAAGATTTCAAAAATCCCTAAAACATGCTCAAGAACAGTGGATTTTGCCCTATTTCAGTATCCCCACACCAACCCCTTTTAGATTTTTCCAGGAGCCCAAATGGGTATCTTCATGCCTATTTTTTGGAATCCCTCTAAAAATTTCACCTTCATCTAGACCTCAGTTACTAAGCACAACCTAGATCTTTAAAAACAATTAATTTACGTTTTTTTCAAAAAATTTAAGCAAAATTATCCAGTGGCCCCCATTGGCATTCTTTTGGCCCTTGACATTGCGAACACAACCCATAAATTTCATCTGAGTCTGATTTGAAACACTCATGTTATGGTCAAAACAAGTTTTTGGTTCCATTTTTTTTTTGTAAATTGTCTACTTTTGTTGACATGGAAATCTAGTTGACATGTCATGACACGTTGCTATTGATGTCCATGTGTCATCTCCTGATTCATCCATGTCATCGTCCTCCTTTCCTTTCATCGATGATTGACTTATTTCTCCCATCGACGATCTGTGAAAAGGTATAAAGTTACTTTTCATAGGATTTCGCCGAACTCCGATCTCTCCATCAGTGATCGACGATTTCCTTTACCAATGATTAGCGAAAAGGTATAAAATTAATTTTCATAGGATTTCTCCGAGCTCTTATTACTTCATTGTTGATCGCTAATTTCTTTCATCAACAATTGACTTATTTCTCCCATCAACAATTGACAAAAATGTAGAAAGTTTCTTTTCATGGGATTTCACCAAACTTTGATCGCTCCATCAGTGATCAACAATTTCCTTCATCAATGATTGGCAAAAAGATCACTACTTCACAAGATTTTGTCAAATCCCCGAAAACTCCATCGGTGATCGATGGAAATCCTTTAACATTGCCGAACTCATTTAACTTATAATTTTTGACCAATCATGTGATGGATTTAGACAGTTGATATCAAAATCAAAAGAGATCTAATTCATTGATTCTCCAACCCTTTCCAAACTTTACCGAACTTGTAGATTGATCTCGCTTGTCGATCTGCTAAACTTTTCCAAACTTCGAATATGAATCTCGACCATCAATCTGCTAAAATTTTCCGAACTCTGAAGATTAATCTTAACTGTCAATCTGCTAAACGTTTCCAAACTCCGAAAATGAATCTTGACTGTCGATCTATTAAACTTTTTTCAAACTTTGAAGATGAATCTCGACCATCGATTTGCTAAAATTTTCTAAACTTTGAAGATGAATCTCGACCGTTGATATACTAAASTTTGCCAAACTTTGAAGATGAATCTTGACCGYYGATCAACGATTGATGATTTTCTTCCACTTTTCTCCATCAACGATCGACGATTTCCTTCTAAATTTCTTTTGAACTTTGTTGCAACTCGTCGCACTCCGAAAACTTAGAAGTTTTTTACCAAATCTAGGATGAATCTGGCCGTTGATCTCAAAATCAAATGCAATATTTGTCGTTGATTCATCAATTTTATGCTATGACCCCTACCTTCTACCACCATGGTACTGCCAACGTGGATCTTGTTAGTCCACATCATGGGTATGGTCCACGTCATCATATGTACAATTTTTTTCAAAAATCCTAAAAATTATAATTTTTTTGAAAGGTTTATAATTTTTTTGAAATTTTATTTTTTGGTCAAAAACGTTCTTTTCTTCTTCAGCTAGTATGGGATGTATGAACTTAGGTTCCCATGGTTGAACTCAACCTCATGACTGTCATTTCAACATCCCTTTGCCAAATTGTGTGCAGGTTTCACCCAAAATTTGCGAATTTTCACTATGAAATTCACCATTCTTCCTAAATTCGAAACAAACTGAAATTTCACAACAACGAATTTTCTCAAACCGCATTGGTCTTTGGCCCATATAGATCCAATGTTGAACGAGAAGCTTTGATACCAATTGTAACGTACCCATTACTAGCAAACATGAAATTTGGTATGATACCAAATTGTAATGAACCTCTACACGCTAAAAATGTATTAAAATGCCCTGACAAATAAGTAAACCAAGGTGCAACATGCACATAATTTTCACATGCTTCTATGGCAATAATAAAAACCATGAAAGCAACCATTCGAGCAAACAACAAACACRCAACATTCAACAATCATTTACACAATGAAAATAACATGATAAAAGATAACATAAAACTTATATTTCAATAGTCGAACCAATTGGYTGCATACGAAGGACTTTCCTCCCAACCATAAGCTTGTTGTTCATTTTCTCTCAATAGCAAGTCRTCCCCGAGGTGAGGCTATGAGTCCACAAGGAGGTTTGGCCCTCTTGGTTGTCCACTCTCCACATTTAGCAAACCAAAACCCAKGTTCTACTCCAACAATAGTTCCAATCCACCAACTCTCTTCCCCTCAACCTGCACAACCCAAGGAATGGGATCCCCCTTCTCGACCACATAGTCCCTTAGGCCTCCCCACTCCCCTCTAGGGCTCCAGTTCACTCGCTTGGCTAGGAATATCACGGTTGAGGACTTTAGGAACTCTCAGTTGCTATATGAATGCTCACAACAACCTTCTCAAGGCTCTTGAACCATTTCCTCAACATAAAAATACACCACAGGAACATAACCCATTTTTATACAACCCGATTTTATAGGCACACGAGCCATAATTTCAACATAAACACAACCCAACTATGGTTTTCCTCCTACATAGCAATGTTGGTGGTCTTCTCAACACCCCACTTCCGTCTTGCTGCCCAAAATTAGAAAGTAAAAACTACCCTATTTTCCCATTCAAATTTCCTTTTCTCCCATGCATGTTGACTCTCCCATTTCCCAAGGTTGATTGTACTCAGGCCCATGCTCTCAATAACTAGGTGAGGTGACTTCCTCACCCAACCTTTTACATGCATTCAATGATCGAGTGTCTAAGAAGTCGGAGAAGGATTAGATGGTAATGACACATTAACTTAGGAAAATAACATGGGTTTCCCCTTAGATCCCCCTTTAGCTCCCTCTCTTGTGGAATCATATCCCCCCATCGTTATCATCCCTCTCGTATTACAACCAACTATTTACTCATATTAATTATTCATTATACGATTTACATAGCTCGACCCTTGGCCATATTGATCAATACATGCTCTTTAGCTCAAGACATACCAGATCGCCAACCTAAATCACATTTGCACAATAACATTATAATTTCCGAGGATTAATACTGGGGATTTTACAAAGAAGACTCAGGAGAAGAATCCACCACCTAATAATTCCCTAATGCCTCTTTTCTTCTCTTGTATGCCACTTCTTTATATGCCTGATATTCTCACATAATCTACACCCGAAAGACATGTTTTTATAGTCCAAAGTATACTCCAAATAAATCTCCTCACACATCAACAAGATATTATTTGGAAATCCATCACCAATGCTCATTAGAATCGCAATCCATGGAACATTCTTAAACTACTTAGAGAGGGTTAATGGTGCCTCGTACCAAAGAGACCCCAAAGAATTCCCAATATCTCGCAACATCTAACGATTTCGAAGGTAAAGAAGAAAACTTGGAAGCCTCACCCACAAAATATGTCAATCTTTCCAAGCATTGGTCTAGTTGAAGTTTTCATACCATGGGAATAAAACTATTCCAAAGGGTTATGCATCTAGTGAGTGCCTCGTTGTAACCAATACATTCACACATAAAGGAAAATAAACCTTTATGGAGGGGTGATATATGAACCTTCCCTGTTGCATAGCTCAGCCATGATGCCCCAACCCATGAGATTAGTGATTGTAGCAATGTTCTTTCCACTAAAGTACCTAATGAGAGCCCTTTTCTTTAAATATCAACACCATCCACAATCTAATTGAAAGATATAGTAGTATTTATCAGATATTGACATAGTTGTATGTAGTGGGGATCACATTTCATGAATGGCACCAAAGATAAATGATACCATTTCGTAAGTGGCCCCATGTACCCCTAACAATAACAGTTAGTATCCTCGAGGAAATTTACAAATTTGATAATCTCCACATGTGTCAAAGACTAAAGTGCCCATTTTTTACACTAGTTTGTATCAATCAATTGGACAAATGAGATAGCTTTGACGTGATTTCAAATTGCAAAGAGATCGAGGGTTAGATTCACAATTATTGCCCTCACAATAACCTTTTGCATTTTTGGATTTAGTGGAGTTCACATAGGCCTAAAGTTGCAACTTTTCATGCTTTTCATAAGGTTGAAGGGGGGAATTTAAATGGCCACCCCACCCATCATAACTACCATTTTGACAATTCTGTAAGGAGAGATCGATCCAAGAGTTGATTAGTATGGTTCCTCCAAGGTCTAGGGAAGCTCATCTCGAAGGTGGTACACAAGATCATGGATTCCCTCCTAATCAATATCCTATTGATATTCATGATTGCGAATATTATTCATTTTATGATCATTTTAAAAAGAACGCTAGGGGATTTTTTGGTCGCATAGCACCATAGGTTGTGTTCAAATCTTGGGCCAAGGAGGCATGGAGATATTGTGGATGGATTTTTAGGGTTGTCCATACCCCAACCAAGGGATTTTTATACTTCTCCTTTGAAGATATAAAACATTGTCACGAGGTGATAACCTATAGCCTTTGGATGTAATGATCCCAAGCCATTATGCCAGGATCATCACGGTTTTGGGTGTCTTTAAAATCTTTTTCTGGTTCTGGTATTTCATCAAACACTTTGCTTACAGTTACGTTTAGGGTTTTACTGATGTGTTTGTATGTGTGTATGCAGCTACAAACAAGAATATATAACCATGGAAGATACCTCAACCATACATAATATGATAGACAAGCCAAAACATCTCAAAACTGCTTTTATTCATGAAATAGAGAAACCTGCTACAATGAAGATGTCAATCTGGAATGCTCAATAGATGGCTCCAAGGTAGAAGTATGAGCTGCTACAAAAGCTTCCGACAATACAAAATAAGCCTCCAAGGGCTGGATAAGAAATAAAGACCAATACCAAGGTAGAGCTGGCTGTATGAAGTGCAAAAACTCTAATTGGATGATGCCACGTCCTGCTGGAATTTTGAAGCTCCTCAACAATTTGGCCCTGTTGCCAAAAGAGGCCAATCACCCCAAGAAATATGCTAACTGATAGATTGGGCAACTGTAAGGACAACCCAGGTGCCCAAATCTCCAAAGTCACTCTCGAACCCTGTGGATCTGAACTCCTCCACTAAATGGTGCACCCCCCTGGATGCCTGGAACCCTAGATAATTCGGCCTGGGTGAATGAGGCCTCCAAACCTCCTGAAACTCTCCAAAATGATAAACCGGGAAATCACAAACCCCTGGAAGAAGTTTCAAGGTCAGATATGAGGTGTAGCCTCCTAGATCTACAAATCACTGAATCACCAAATCGTCCTCTCTCTCCCAAAGCCATCCCAACCTATAGATGATGATCTAGCCATGATAACTCCTCAATAATGGACTAGATCTGATGTCCAAAGCCCTGCAATGAATACCCAGGTGATAGAATCTCCAAAAGCCCTGCCAATCACCTACAATGAATCTCTCTCCAAGAATGGCGTGCCCCCCTTGCTAGAAACCCCCAACCGGTGCGCCCTCTCTCTATTTGCACAAGTAACTGATGTGTAATCCTCCTGCAACTGAGTAGATATGGAACTAGAATGGTGTGGGAGCGTATTGCATCTCCGAGACCAAGCTTGGGACAAGCTAGGTGGGATCTTTCACCACCGAATCGTCCTCTAGGGTTTGTTAAGTCAAAACCCCCAATGCTAGGCTCACTAGCTAAAAGCCAGATATGAAAATATGATCATACATGAATGAATGAGTAGAGGCCCTTGCCTTTCCTTTATACTTTTTGGCTCACCTTTTTCCTCCAAAGTGACTTTCATTTTATTAATATTCAATTAATTAATTAAGTCACTTTAATTAATTAATTAACCTTTTTACCTCTGAAAAGCGCCTTATCTCTCCTTGGGGCTTCCCAGGCCACTGAAAGTCACTTCTAGCCATCCCATCCTGTAGTGTTGCTCCTCCCGATTCCAATGAGCTACACTGAGAGGTTCCTCCAAGTAATGTGCCCAAAATGACCTCTTTAGTGAATTTAATTGACTTATAGCTCAAAATAGTCAAAATCATGGAAATCGTCGGAATGCAATGTAACCAGGGCCAACCTGTGTGGAATGGCTCATAATGATGAAATTTGATGAGCAATGCAAGTTGGACCCCATAATGCCTCTTAATAACCCCTGTACTCGCTATAAATTCCATCTGGCTACTCTGGTCATCATAAACCTCTGCACTGTGATGATGTCCCAAAGTGGGGACATTACAGTCGTCCCTGCTAGAAAATTGCTTGTCCTCAAGCAATAACCAAATCCTCTCAAATAAAATACTAGGATCCCATGTCCACCTATGGGATACACAGTAGAACCCCTCCAAAGATGAACAATCACACATGTTGCCCCCTGGGTCCCATATCAAGTCATGAACTACTAGCTCCTAGGACTCATAGTCTTGAAATACATCAACTTTGGAAGTCTCATGCATATGACACATGACCTCATCTCAGAACGAATCCATCCTCCAAGTGTCTACCAAGATCCAAACGACCTCCAGCAGCTGCTCATGTTGATGCACGAATAAGGTGTTGCAAGACCTCCGTGAGACACCCGCAAGCGATGTGCTCCTCTCAATATTGAAGATCAATGGAAAGTTAGAGTAACTTTCCCCTGCAATGGTACACTCTCTCCTGTCAGTCAGTGAAATGCTCAATCCTGCAATCCCTAGGTCCCATGCTAACCTCTGTTGAAGATCACCCTGCTGGCCCTGTACTACCCTGACCATGACTATCTGCCCCCTACATACATCCCGAATCCTCCTCTACTGGGTCCTCCAGCTGAAATACCTGTGACCATTAGACCTGTTGTCCAGAAACTGTATCAATGAAGACACCTCTATAGAAAAAGTACCTATCCAAACATCTTCATGCCTTGTCATGATGATCAAGCGAAAGAAAAGGTCTCGCCCCATAGGACAAGTACCTGCAGGCCCACTCCAGACCAAACCAAGGTGGAGTGTGCGGCTCCCTGGCGCAACTTGGGTCAACATGAACAACCTGCTAACAAAACGGACTCCCGAGGCCCATGGAAAACTTGGAAGTTTATCACTTCCAATCTCCTCTAACTACTCATGTGTGAGACTGATCACTGTCAGAAGCCCTATGTGCTCATCTACTATCACCTAGCCCATGATGCTCTCTATCACACACCAAGTCTCAACTGGTTGCCTATGAAGATCCATCTCTATCTGGCTGGATGTCGTAAATATACTCATGTCAGGTGGCCTCAACCTCGGCACTCCCCATGCCCTACGTCACTATCTATCTCTCCTCATGTTGTTGTCCATGATAAAAGTATCGGGAAAAGGTAACAGAGACGTCTGTAGCTGACTCTAGGGTTGAAAAATACCACCTGCCTCGGTCAATCCCAAGGACTCGACCAAGAGCATGTCTACCTATACCCCTGATAACTACTCGCTTGTAGCCATCACAAAGCCCCAACCATCAAGTATAACCAGAAGTAACTCCTCCAACTGTTGGCATACTAATCTCCATCTCCCATCACCCATGCAGCTGATGAAACAGTGAAGGTGAGATCTCATAACCATATGTTGTTGCAAAGGAGTGGCATCTGCATGCTCCCCTAAGTGTGCCTCCTCCCTGCACGACAGTACACCCCTCTGAATCTCACCATACATCTTGGCATGTACCTCTGAGCTATCACTCATCACCGTAAGCTCCAACATACTCATTTCATCTCCCGTAGACTCATGTTGCATCATAGATCCTGGGCATATTGTTGGATCAACCTCTACATGGAGGTCAACCGCTCTCACAACACAAATGGAAGTGTTCTCCATCAACTGGTGCTCCTCTACTAGATCACCAACATCCTCTATCAACGTGACTGACTGATACATATGAGTGTCCACTAAGACAAATGAAGTGGATCTCTGACGAATCTCCTCAAGAGACTCCTTTGATCTAGACCTTGATTCTTGAAGGGTTGTCTGTGTGCCTCTCAAGAATCCTCGAGTGCTCTCCAACTCCTGAGTGAGTCGGTCCATCTCCAACTCCTGCTCCCTCAGAGCCTCATGATACATCTCACCAATCCTCAATAGGTAGTCCCTGTCAATCAACAACTGTTGGTAATCGGTCCTCACCATAGATACTCTCTCCTTGAGAGTATGAAAGTCATCCATGGCAAATCCCTCATCTCCACTACCATGTGCCACTGATGCCTTCCAGTAGTAATCAGCCACCGATGCATCTGTGTCATCAAAATGTCTAGTGGTTGTCATGATCATAGCCTCACTAACTCTCAATTGTCCTGCTAAGTGGTGTGACTCCTTATCATAGTCATGCTGAGGTACCACCTCATGCCTCTCACTGCTAGTGCCATCACTAAAATCCTCAACAACACTCTCTACAGAAGATAAAGTTGTGAACTGCCTGTTGTCTACTGTGCCACTGGGTCTGCCCATACGTAACTGCACATCATCCTCAATTGCTAGCTCCCTCTGAATCATACTATATCTGGTGTGAGTAGTTGCATCCTCCCGTGCACTCAACCTGCTACTATCATATGCGCCTATATCCCATATAGATGTATCCAGACACGTGCTATGGTCATCCTGACTGCTAAAGAGTGCATCCTCATCCATGCAGGTTGATCCTGGAAATAAGTGCTCTGTAAGCCTATTGGTCTCCACAATCTGCTCAACTAATGGAGTCTCCCAAAGATGTCACTCAATCTCCTCATGCTGATCTGTATGGGTAGGGTCAACTGTTTGTACTCCCTGTATCTCCTCCTAGATCGGTGGATCTACATGTACGTGGTGTGCATCCCTCACACAAGGCTCCTCAATCACATATGACATGTCACTGACCTCCTCATGTGATGTGGCTATCAAGGGTGTCTGGAAGGATGACATATGTGTCACGACCATCATAGGAAGCTCATCATCTCTAGGTGCTAACACATGTGAATCCTCACTAGTGTCACCACTCTGCTGAGGCGTAAGGTCATCAATCATATGTGATATGTCTGCTGAGACACTGGTGCTATCGTCCTGTCCATCCAGCTGCCTATCCACTATACAAGGGTCATCCTCCTCCTCAAGTGTGTTAGTAGCATCATCCTCTGTATAAGAGTCATCATCACTAGT
>JASDQU010737744.1:75471-86413 GCA_032191745.1 Picea mariana | reverse complement strand
TATACAATGAATATTGAATACAAGTAGATCTGGGCCGTAAGAATGCTAAACCCCCTAGCAAGAAGGTGCCACGCCCTGCTGGATAGCTGAAGCTCCTCAACAATTCGGCCCTTTTGTCAAAAGTGTCCAATCACCCCAACAAATATGCCAACTGATAGATCGGGCAACTATAAGGACAACCCAGGTGCCCAAATCTCCAAAGTCACTCTCAAACCCTGTGGATCTGAACTCCTCCACTGAATGGTGCACCCCCCTGAATGCCTGAAACCCTAGATAATTCAGGCTAGGTGAATGAGACCTCCAAACCTCCTGAAACTCTCCAAAATGATAAAACAAGAAATCACAAACCCATGGAAGAAGTTTTAAGGTCAGATATGAGGTATAGCCTCCTAGATTTGCAAATCACTAAATCACCAAATTGTCCTCTCACTCTCAAAACCGTCCCAACCTGTAGATGATGATATAGCCATGGTAACTCCTCAAGAATGGACTAGATCTGATGTCCAAAGCCCTGCAATGAATACCCAGGTGATAGAATCTCCAAAAAACCCTGCCAATCACCTGCAATGAATCTCTCTCCAAGAATGGTGTGCCCCCCTTGCTAGAAACCCCCAACTGGTGCACCCTCTCTCTATCTACACAAGTAACTGATGTGCAATCCTCCTACAACTGAGTAGATCTGAAACTAGAATAGTGTGGGAGTGTATTGCATCTCCGAGACCAATCTTGGGACAAGCTAGGTGGAATCTTTCACCACTGAATCATCCTCTAGGGTTTGTTAAGTCAAAATGCTCAAAACCCCCAATGTTGGGCTCACTAGCTAAAAGCCAGATATCAAAATATGATCATACATGAATGAATAAGTAGAGGCCCTTGCCTTCCCTTTATACTTTTTGGCTCTTCTTGTCCCTCCAAAGTGACTTTCATTTTATTAATATTTAATTAATTAATTAAATCACTTTAATTAATTAATTAACCTTTTTACCTCTGAAAAGTGCCTTATCTCTCCTTGTGGCTTCCCTAGCCACTGAAAGTCACTTCTAACCATCCCATCCTGTAGTGTTTCTCCTCCCAATTCCAATGAGCTATTACATTGAGAGGTTCCTCCAAGTAATGTGCCCAAAATGACCTCTTCAGTGAATTTAATTGACTTATAGCTCAAAATAGTCAAAATCATGGAAATCATCGGAATGCAACGGAACCAAAGCCAACCTGTGTGGAATGGCTCATAATGATGAGATATGATGAGAAATGCAATTTAGACCTCACAATGCCTCTCAATAACCCTTGTACTCGCCATAACACCCATCTGGCTACTCTGGTCATCATAAACCTCTGCACTGTGATGATGTCCCAAAGTGGGGACATTACAATGTACCTGCATTTGGATGATTTAATCAACGCCAATGGTAGTAGACCGCTTGTTTGTGTTGATATTGACAACATTATGGAAAGGCAGCGTTACCTGCGTTGGAAAGAGGGTTATACCATTCAATGACAATGTTCTTTTATAAATGAGTATTATTATATAATCATCTGACAACAAGTTATTAAATCTATATTTGACAACGTTTTTATTTTTCTTCATTTTTGGAAATTACACAGTGATCTAAATTCTTATAGTTGACAACGATATTTTTGGTAAACTTGTTGTTCTCTCTTACCTTTAATCCTTTTAAGGATATTGTACAAGTGTATTAAAACTGTTATTTTTATTGCATCAACCATCAAAAATATATTAATACCTAAGTTATATAGATAAGACATCCACAATGTCCCTTATATATTCACCATTATCCTTTGTTAAATTTTTGGGTTATATATTAATGTCGTTAATACACCATCATATTTTAGTGCTAATTTCATTGGTCATATGTTAACCATTATCTATATTTCCTAAACTTTGTAAATTTTCGTATTAATAGTTATCTTGCTTAACATATATCAAAGATATCACCACTATCCTTTATTGCTATTTTTTCTTTTAAAAGTTTTGTACCTTAATAATTTTATTCAAGGTGTGCAGTTTGATTTTGTTGCACAAGGAATTTATTGTGTTACTTGAACGTCTTAGTTATCTTGTTGACTTGTCATTGGGTGCTAGGGTTAGTCGTCAGGTGTTCAGATCATCCTTGATCTTCTAGCGCATTGATTTTAGCGGGACTTGAGAGTCCAGTTATGTTGTTGCGCCATGGTTTTTGTTGCACTTGTCACCTGGAGACGACAGGATTCCTGATGAGGGGATCATAGTGCGCCCTAAGGGATAGAGGTGAAGGATAACTTGGTCGGGGTTGTGCTACCCATTGTGGGAGTTTCTCATTGTAGTTATTGGCATTTGGGTTGTAACACTTTCATGTGTTTGTTTGAGCACCATAGAGGTTCTAGTATTGGTCATTGAGGCCGTTGTGTCGGGTTGGGGATATTGTCCCTTAGCTTGTAGGCATGGTCATGTTTGCGTCGGGTGGGTAGTTGTTTCTCCTTGTTGTTTTACGCATGTTCTACCCAGTTTCTCTTGTGCCAGTGCATGGAGTCATGGTTGTATGTCGCTTGTTCGGCAGGCATGGTGCTCTCCATAAGATGTGTTGTTTAGTTGTAATCGTTGTTTTCATCCTGTTTAAAAAAAAAAAAATCTTCACTTTCTAATTCACTTGTAGTTGTAACAATGGGGGCGTTACATATGATATCAGAGCGGGTTCAACCCATGACTTGGGAACACTACAACTTTTGTTGATATCATATTTGATTATAATGTTTCTAATTAAGTTGACTTGTATTCATGTAGTTAATCATGGTTAGAGGATGCCACGGAGGTAGGCGACGGGGTGCTAGGGGAGAAGGCGTGACACCTCCAAAAACATTCACGCTTGAGGGGTCTAACCCCCAGGGAGAAAAATAGGTTTTTGGGAAGGAGAAGATAGCGGTGGGTGATGTTGTTGGGCTAATGAGATATTTTCAGTGCATTTCTGAGGCACTGATTTGTCGTTTGGACAGAGATGAGGCCAGGGCATCATCACCCCCTGAGGATTCACCACATGCTTCGTTCGGTACTGTTAGCATTCACTACGAACTCAAGAAGGTCAAATTTCCTGAGTTCTTTGGTTCCCCAGATGGTGCAGCTGCTTAGGCATGGTTGGAGAATATGGAGATGTGATTTTCACTTCACGACTATACCTCCAACATGAAGGTCTACATGGAGGTCTTTTAGCTGAAGGGGAGCACTCTTCTATGGTGGAAGATGCTCCTACCACAATTGAACATGACCGTCAAATATGTGTCATGGGAAAATTTTGAGGAACGGTTCCAAGAGAGGTACCTATCAGAGGAATTCATTGAGCGTTAGCTCAATGAGTTCAACGCCTTACTATAGGGTGGCCATACGATGCCCGAGTACGAGGTCCATATTATGGAGTTGCTTCGGTATTCTCCTCACCTTAATACTAAGAAAATTAAGGTCAACAAGTTCTTGTTTGGCCTTAATGGCATCATACGTGCAAAGGTTAGGATTATGATACCTCGGACCTTGCATGATGTCTTCCAGAAGCCCCTCATAGTAGAGGAGGATCTTATAAGCGAGGGTCAGAGCAGGAGTCCAATGAGACCAGCAGGGCAGGTGTCATCTGGTGTGCAACAGCATCAGACCCCAGCTAGATAGATGCATGGGTATCGTGGCTTCCAAAGAGGATCCACTTTCACTACAGCTCGGCGACCAATGCCTCAGCAATGGACACCTTATCGAGGACCACAACATCAACAATAGTTTAGGCATGTTCAGCAGAATAGACTAGGATTCCAGGATGGTGGGCCATCATCTTCTAATTCAGGTACCAGGAGTACTGGACTGAAGAAGGGGTGTTGGACTTGTGGGGAGCCACAGTACCAGTGCAACTACCCAATGGAGAGGACTAGAGCATCTGGATCAGTTGAACCCACTACCATGGGAGATTTGGGAAAGCCCATCGGATTCATGCAGTGGTGAGTAAACTCCAGGAAAAGCACCAGTCGATTATGCTCGAGACGTCAGGTATTGTCTCTGACCAGGCCCTTATAATTTTGATAGATCCTGGTGCTACCGAGAGTTTCATTTCTGGTGTAGAGCTAAAAAGGATTAAGGTAAAGGCAGTCGAACAGGATGAGTTTATCTTTGTAGAGATGGCTTCAGGAGCTAAATAGAAGGTTGGAGGTAAGGTTATGGGCTATACCCTTAACCTGGGAGAGTTTGTCACTAGGGACAACCTGTACGTCATGATCTTAGGATCTTATGATGTCATGATCGGTATGGACTAGTTGGAATTTCATGAGGCGATACTCAACTGTAAGATGAAAAAGTTGAGCTTGGTCGATGATGAGGAACAAAGACACGTGATTGTAGGATGAAACCAGGGAGTTTCCCTGAGGTTCATCTCTTGCAGATATGGAAGAGCATGCACAAGGGATGTAAGATTTATGTGATCCTTGCATTAAATGAGAAGGGAGTAGTGGAGGGTCTAGAACACCTTCCTTTGGTGAGAGAGTTTTCAGACGTCTTCCCAGAGGAGTTACCTAGGATTTTTCCAGAGAGGGAATTGGAGTTTACTATAGACCTAAAACCGGGGACTCAACCAATAGCTAGAATTCCTTATCGAATATCGACCTCAGATTTACTGGAGTTGAGAATGCAACTGAAGGAGTTTCTAGACCTGGGACTTATACGTCCAAGTGTGTCACCGTGGGGCACACCTGTTATTTTCATACGAAATAAGGATGGGTCATTGAGACTCTGCATTGACTACCATCAATTGAACAAGGAAACGATCAAGAATCAATATCCACTGCTAAGGATTGATGATCTGTTAGATCAGATGAAGGGTGCGACGGTGCTTTCCAAGATTGACTTGAGATCAGGGTATCACCAGTTATGAATCAAGGAGGATGACATCCCTAAGACCGCCTGTAAGATGAGGTTTGGTCATTACGAGTTTATTGTTTTACCATTTGGACTGACAAACACCTCAGGGGTATTTATGAGTTTGATGAACGAGGTGTTCAGCGAGTACTTGGACAAGTTCATCCAGGTATTCATTGACAATATTTTGATTTAATCTCGGATGACAAAGGAGCATGACGAGCACTTGTGCTTGGTACTATAGTGTCTGCAAGAGCAAAACTTGTATGGGAAGTTGTCCAAATACTTGTTTTATCAATCTAAGATTCACTACTTAGGGCATGTCATCTCCGACGAAGGTATCGTCATGGATCCAGCAAAGGTTGAGGCTATTATGGAATGGCCTGCATCGACGAATGTCCCAAAAGTGCTAAGCTTCATGGGTTTAGTAGGATACTGTCGACGATTCGTCGAGGGATTTTCAAAGATAGAAAATCCAATCACAGAATTGTAAAAGAAGAAAAAGAAGTTTGTTTGGACCGAGAAATGCACAGAAGCATTTTGAAGGCTCAAGGAGTTGTTGACAATGGTGTCGATCCTAAAGGTCCCTGACATGGACGTGGACTTATTTTTATGCACTGATGCATCCAAGGAAGGCTTAGGCGGAGTCTTGATTCAAGACATTCAAGTGATCGCTTACATCTCGAGGAAACTGAGAAGGCATGAGGAGAACTATGCGACGCATGATTTGGAGTTGTTAGCCATCATATATGCCTTGAAGGTTTGGAGACACTACCTTTTTGGATGAAAATTTGAACTAAAGCAGACCACTGTGGACTACAACACATCTTTATGCAAAGCGACCTGAACGCGCGACAACGACGTTGGTTGGAATTGCTTAGAGAGTATGATTTTGAGATTACTTACATAAAGGGAACATTGAACTGAGTGAAAGATGCATTGAGTCGGAGACCATGCATATTCTTGGTGTTTCCCCTTCAGACAAATCTATGTGAAAATATTCTATCTTTAGAACAAGACGATGACTGGTACAAGGAGGTCAAGGATTTTATCGGACAAAACACAATGATGGTACCAATATTTGAAGGATTTACATTTGACAACGATGGATTATTGAGGTTTAAAAATCAGATTTGCGTACCACTGAACAACGAGTTGAGGAATTTTATCCTAAACGAGGCTCACAGAGCAGTGTACATGGCCCACCCAGGAGTCACGAAGATGAGGGCAGACCTTAAACCCTTATTCTTCTGGAAGGAAATGAAGGCAGACATACTCAACTATGTGGCCAGATGTCTAAAATGTCAGCAATTAAAGGCTGAACATAGACATCCAGCAGGATTACTACAGCCACATGCTATTCTGGAATCGAAATGGGAGGTTATTTCGATGGATTTCATTGTTGGATTTCCACTGACAAAAAGGAGACATGACTCGGTTTTAGTGGTAGTTGACACTCTAACAAAGAGTGATAATTTTATTCCTATGCATACGATGTATCAGGAACCTGACATAGCTAGAGTTTTCATCAGTGATATTGTGAGGCTACATGGCGTGCCTAAGAGGATTATATCTGATCGAGGATCAGTGTTTACTGGACGATTTTGGACTAGTTTCCAAGAGTCCTTGGGAACCCAACTTAACTTTAGTACTGCATATCACCCAGAGACTGATGGGAAGACCAAACAAATGAACCAGACCTTGGAGGACATGTTGCGCATGTATGTGATGGAACAACAAAAGCGTTGGGAAAAATTATTGCCACTGGTAGAATTCGCTTATAACAATAGTTACCAAAGCACCATTAAGATGGCATCTTTCTATTTTCTTTACGAGCGACCATGTCAGACGCCTTTGAGTTGGGATCGGCTTGAGGATAGGGTCCTAGTGGGACCAGAAGAAATCCAAGAAATGGAAGAGAAAATGAAAACGATAAGACAAAGGATCAAAGAAGCGCATGATTGAAAAAAGAGTTATGTCTACCTTAGTTACGAACTTACGAAGTTGGTGATCGAGTATTCTTGCGGGTAAAACCACATAAGAGTTAGATCAATTTTGGAAAGGGAGCTAAAATATCTCCTAGGTTCGTGGGACCTTTCGATATTGTGGAGAGGAAGGGGCCTGTGGCCTATCGACTAGCCTTGCTTGATTCTTTGAGGCGTATGCACGATGTTTTTCACGTATCTATTTTGAGACATTATATTAGTGATCCTACACATTTTATTGACATGAGTTCCTTGTAGGTATCAGACGAGGGGGCGCTCATGGCTGAGCCGATCCGCATCCTGGACCATTGCATTTGACAACTATGGCATTGAACGGTAGATCAAGTCAAGGTCCAGTGGGACAACTATAGTCCACTCGATGACCTAGGAGGACCCATATGATATGTGCCAACAGTTTCCATTTTTGTTTGATGGATAGACTTATGATACTTTGATACACATTATTTTGGCACTTATATACTGTGAAACTTTGGGACAAAGTTTAGACCAAGAGGGGGTGTATGTAACATCCCACTCTTGCGCACACTAAGCGAACTTATTCTTTGAGGACACTTGCTTGCAAGTGATCTGGATTATTATACTATTGGGCATTTGATTATGATTATGAGGCATTATGATGACATGTTATTTTGTTGTATTGACATAGATAGGCGTTATTGATTCGGTTTTCCTGAGTATGCAAGATTTTGGACCTCGAGGATGCAGAGGCATCGATGAAACCCCTTGGACTCCAGACCGAGTCGGGGAGTGGAATATTGGGGTTTGATTGTTTTATATATGAAATTGGTGCATATGATTAGATCATATGATTATGGATATTATTTCTGACATGATTCATTGATTATGCAAGCTGGTGATAGCTTGCCGACCAGACTCACATGTGGAATAGAGGGGTAGATGTTGAGGGAGAGGTGTGGACAACATCCCTATCACAACCTACTAGCACTCCCACAGTGGCTCGAACTATAGGTTAACAATTACCTAATTTGAGAAGACCCACGATGCCGTGAGCGCTGACTACAATAGTCGCTCACAATGATTCTAAGGGGCATGCAATAAGGCAGGGACCTTATTCCTCAGATGCCCTTAGTCTCCAACAATATCACCTAATGGAGTATTGACTCCAGGGGTTTTTTATGTCTACCAAGTCAGTAAAGTGGTGAGTGTCACCCTTGGAGCACGTACTGCATCCTGAAGGGCACGTTGCACAAGAAAAATAGAAAGAGGCGAGTGGTACCCTTGGAGCACGTAGTGCGTCCTAAAGGGCACGCCGCACAAGGGAAACAAAATGAGGTGAGTGGCACCCTTGGAGCACCTGGTGTGTCCTGAAGGGCACATCACGTTGTTAACTAATAAGTGAATAAACCTATATGGCCTTAGAATGAATAATGTGATAAGAAAGATTAAAAAACATTTTCCCTAATAAAATTTCGCTCAGCCTAGGAAAATAAAATCTAGTTCTAAGTGATACTTGTGGAAAGAAAATAAAATAAAATAAATAAATTATTATACTAATAATCATCATTAAACAANATTTTAAAAGGGAAATAATTGTTTGTCCCACGTGCTAATTAAATTTTTTACTAAAATGAAAAAGGGGGGAAAAGCATAAAGTCTACACTTACTAATCTGAGTTTTAGATAAAAAGGGAAAGAGGGAAATTTAAAAGATTTAGGAAACTAACTGAAAAAGGGGGAAACATAAAGAGAAAAGGGAAACATAAAGAAAAAGCAAAATGACTAACTTGGCAAGGAATCTTCCCTTTAAGAACTTTCTAAATTGAACTCAACTAGTAATTTAGTAAGGGGGTAAGTCATTAAATTGTGTGAGGGAATATGGGAAAACCTAGGAGCGATTCTAGGAATGATTTTAGGTGGGTGAGGAAAATAGGAGTAATTAATTAATTAATGAAGTTAATTTCTGGTGCAATGAAGGGGATGGGTGACACATGTACGGGGAGGATTTTTTTGAATCAAATATTGGGAATTAAATTAAATGGGAATTTGGGAAAGAAAATGACTTAGAAAAATTATATAAAGGAGGGAGAAGGAGGAGGATGGATCTCTTATGTTATGTGTAATGTTATGCTGTAGAATTTTAGACTTGATTGACTTAGCTTGTGGGAGTTGGGATACCCAGCTCGGTGAGGAGTGGTAGCTCGACCTTGTGAGGCGAGATGGGAGCTAATTGTTCTCTGTTTTAGTTTGTGTGGATCCTTTGCGGCTCAAGGGGATAAGGAGGAATAAGATTACCCCTAGCGTTGGCTGGGAGGTATTGGTGAAGTCTCATCGGTCGGAAAGCGGGAGCTACACAGAGTGCGCGGGACAACGAATCAAAGCAGATGAATTGGGCTACAATATGCTTACTTTTATTCTACATTGTAGATTATTATTATACCTCACGCTTTCATTTCTGTACTTTTATTTGGGTAAAGAAAATGTTGACTAAGCATTTCAACCGAGAACTTAAATTTCCCCATAGCCTTAAGCTCACTGCTTGACTTGATTCCCTTGGAATTCGATCCCTGAATGTTGTGATTGCCCTTTTGGTTTTGTTGATTGTTGTGAATAGTTGTGCTTTTTACTTCATCCTCATCCCTAGTTCCTCAGTCCACACCTAAGCAGTTGGCCAGGAGCCGAATCAACGGTCGTCACTTCGGTGCATAGCGACCTATAAATTATAATGCCCTACGTTTTTGTGCATGGATGATGAGCGAAGGATATTTGTCATTCATCTACCCCTGTTGATTGTTCTTGGTTGATTGATGGTGTTTGTGCATTCTTATCTTGTGTAATTCTACCATTGTTATCATTCCTATCCCCAAATTTTTAACTATGCGTTTTACCTACGTCTTGATGGACGAATTACTTATCTTTTTACTCTGAAATTTTACGTCTTACAATCTGGAGAATTTTCTCTCTCCAATTTAATACCTTCACTGTAAATTTTTCCTCTGCAATTGTTTACAGTTCGAAGGCGAATAGCTCTGCGTCTTAAATCCATATTTTTCTCTGTGATCTATCATTTGTAATGGAATTTTACTCTGATTTTTCGATACACTAAACCTTGAAAATTTTTCTCTGTGCTTTATTAGATATGATGGCAAACATCCCTTACGATTCAACACTTTCCTTTGCTCTGCATTTAAAATTATTTTGTCCTGCAATTTAGTGTAATTCGTGGGCAAACTAACATAGGAGAATTTACCCTTTTGTTTTTACATTCTTCAGACTACGATTATCACTTCCTTGAGTGCGATTTTCCCTCTACTTGACTGTGATTTGTTTTTTCTAAAACTCATCACCATCCTCATATCAAGATCCAGTGATTTATGAAACTTGACAACGATTCTCTACTGTGATGATCACTGTGTTTTCCCTCTGTGAATCAACCGATCTTGAGGGCGAGTTTACCCAACACAATTAACCTTTAATATACAATCTTAGGTAATGAATTTAATACTTCTGAGTGTGACTGCAATTGTTGTATATATGTGTGGGCCGCATTTTTTCATTGATTTCTTAGAGTTACAACGAATATTTATGATAACCAAAGCAATCTCCACCAACGTCTGACTACAAATTCCCCCTTTCTTTTACCAGCGATCCCATTTTTTTTTAGCCAACAATATTTTTTATTTAACTCAGCGACCTCCTTAGACATAAATTATATACAATGATCTTAAATTTTGCAGCAAATTTTATGGTTGTGTGGCTGCATTGAGTTAAACAACGATTCATGGACAATAATAGCATAGACAAAAATTCTAAATTATATCCACCTCCTCATTACTTTGCTTTACCAGATTTTTACCTTACAACCACATCCACATGGATGCATTTGCGATTTAATATTTTACATGTAAATAATAAGGAGATTCAATGAGTTACCCAACATCCACACCCACGTTATTGGCTAGGCGATTCACCTTTGCCTTACATGACAACATTAACCTTTTGTTTACTCTGCGTGTACATGACCAGGGATAGCGTTCATTACATGAGAATTTTAATATAGCGTTAATACATAGCATATATATATATATATATATATA